>KN888064.1:20698-39382 GCA_000934455.1 Apostichopus parvimensis | reverse complement strand
TGTCATTTAGTTCTCACAAAGTCTTACTCAATAATAGTACAATACTCATGTGTATCTTCTCCAGCAGTATCCTACATGTAGCCGAGTATATTACCAAGTTCAGTACGTTTGGGCTGTATGAAGATGAAGATCAAGGCATGAAAGTGATTTATGTTGCTTAAATGGGAAACAAATTGTACAATGATTGCTATATTTCTATTAGTCTAATACCCCTATACGCATCATGACATTGTTTGCTACCGCCACTTTGTCATTTCAATATCAAACAACAAGATCCAAGCAATGTCATCACATTCAACTGTTCAGTATCATTTGCTTACAATGACCATTATGGAGCAGTTGCATAACATTGTGGTATGGGCCTATTAAATAAACTAGAAGTACTCGAAAAGTATTGGTATGAAACAGTACTCGTACTTAGTACCTTGATTTTAAACTGCTATTCTCGGATACTGGTACTTGGATCATAAATAGCAGAACTTGAACTATATAGTATTCTGAAAATGAAGTCGTCAGAAGTACTTGTTACTCAGATAAAAAAAAGGACTTGACTACAACACTGATTATGATAAGGAACTTCTTTTCCGGCGGAATTAGCCGTTTTGCAAATGAGTAAATTAAAGATTGGTTCATAAAGTTAAGTGATCAGACACATTCTTTTTTTGTAAAAGACACTCTGTATATTTGGTTATGATTGTCCAGGAAGTTGACTAAACTTACCACATATTAAGTTAAAGTGCATTTGATGAAAGAAAGACACTTTTCTAGAGAGAGAATCGATTCTATAGATGCTGCTTCCCAGACATTCTATCATTTTACTGTTAATTACAAATAAAATATAAATTCCAGCATTTTCAACTGTTTTACTCCAAGTATCATAAATCAAATTTGATGAGTGAAACTAATAAACTGCATTGATTATGAGATATTCGGTATCCCATAGCAACAAAATTTACATTCAGCACAGAGAGCAAGGAAGTGAACAACACACACCATCATGTGAACCTTTGATGATAACATTTCTTTTGTTTTATGTCAAGAGTGCTTCAAAGGACTGTATTATGGATTAATACATGCCCTGGTCAACTTACTCGGAATTAATCAGGGTAGAGGAAGTTGAGGAACCCATCCATATATCTTCCTGTAGATTTAGCTCTACCCTTTACGACAAGGATATCTGAACCTCCTTCATATCCTTAGGTTTATCCTTCACATTTCCTAGTGGTGCATGGTGTATAAATCAGGTTTAATTTCATTGTACATAAAGAACTAGCAAACAATAAATGTCAGCTTAGCCAAGGCATTTGAGTGTTTTCAATGATGACTATTAAACTAGTCAACAAATAACAAGAACACTTCATGTGAACATAGTGCTGAACCTTGTGTTTTGTTCCCTGGCACAAAACATATGACTGCTGATGTCGCCCTGTGTTTTAATGGTATTAGTACAAAATATTTGGATAAACTGAAACTTTCTGGCAGCCTTCCAATGAATCAACATACCATAGTGCTGTAGTACTTACTGTAGGCCTACCTGCCAATATTAACTGCCATACCTCACAGAAATGTCCCCCAAGAAAGACTGTAGCAAGTTCCCTACCCTCTTGAGTCCAGTTTCAATCACTACCCTCATGAACATTAAATGTTTTGCTGTGGGCCTAATTGAGTACAGCATAGCACACTTTGCACATCAATGGTTATTAGCACTATGGACTTTACTAACATATTTCGGAGACTTTGAAAGTGGTAATTATTATGGTATCATTTCACTTTGCTTATTCACTTTCACTTATTTTCAACCATTAACAGTTCCAGGTGATCTAGTAATTCCCTGAAGATGTCCTCTGGAGATAGATCTACCCGGAGGTCCCGAAGGACCCCATCCACGCCCAGTCGATACGGCAAAGATTTTATAATGGAGACGAGCGTCACCATCAAGAAGGAAGTGACGGAGGCCACCGATACACCGAGAAAATCACCCAGAGGCTCCAGTACATCCGATCACATCGCACCTGTCAAGACGAGTCATAAGCAGACCACTCCCAGACAATCCAAGGGAATAGTCACCAGGACGACCAGAAACGGCAGTAAGAGAGCGTCAAATTATGTAGAAGAATTACCGGAGGATGGTCTCAGCGGGAAGAAGAAAAGAAAGCCTACAAAGGCAGCCGAAGATAAGAAAATAACAGCCGAGTCGGAAAAGTCAGTCGATAATGTGGATGCTGAACAAGACAAGGGGGACACGATTACTGATGTTTCGAAAGGGAGCGATGGAAAGCCATCAGATGGGGATGATGAAGTGAACTCAGGTATCGATAAACAAAGTGTACAGAATCAGGGATCCAGCTCGACTAGTTCCTCGCGTTCTAAAAACCAAGAATCGGAAGAAAAAACTGAAGTACAGCCGTCCGCTGAGGATATTTCCACTTCTCAAGAACATACCACGAAAGTGATTAATACACCTGGAGGAAGCCAACCAGTCGTTTTAAGATCTACATCATCAGTTTTCAAGGAGCTTAAACAGGCAGTAGTGGCTAGCAAAGCAATGTCAGGTATGTTTATAATTCTTCAAAATACAACAACAAACAAAAAGCCTTGAACCTTCCTGCTCTCTTTAAATGCAAATAGTTTTGCTATCGTGGTGTGGTTTGAAGATATTGATTTCAATATCTTAAACGATCTTTTTTCCCCATACGGTTTAGTGTACTGCTACTGTAGCTCTCTGCAGGATTAATAGTGTTGAATATATCATGACATGGAATATACAGAAGAGCCTCTCTTCTTAACTGGCCTTGATTAATCTTTTACAAGGACTGAGGTCAATTTTCCATCATGGTTTGATGACTGGTAATTGCCTCTGATTTCATCCCAGCAAAAAAATATTTAGCTGGCCTCTAAACCATTGTATTTGTATCTGTTTTGTTTTAATAGGTGAATCTGGCAGTAAGAAAAAATCCATCACTGTCCCAGTCGAGGTAAGTTATAACACAATCTGAAGTCCATTCATGATTGGTTAAATTTAATGATCTTAGTAGACTTACTTGAAACCTTTTGATGACACACGGCTAACCTGTAGTACACCTGTTCTTAGTAGTGAGAGAGTTTATGAACACAGCTGGTTGCTGTTAAAAAAAAATACCGAAGGGTTTCTCATTGAAAATTGTCATATTTATATCAAAACCAATTTTATGGCAATAGTGCTGTCCAGACTATGAGACTTTAAAAATCAGCTGTTGGGTTTGAGAAGAAATTTGGATAAAATTTACATATCCCCTACTGTTCTACTAATGGTTAAAATCGATCAAACTTTAACAGTAACCCTCCCTCCAGAATATTATCATGATCAAGGATATGATAAATGTTACATTTCTCTACTATTTTCAAATTTCAAATTTAGTTCATGATTTAGAGACCAAGTAGAGTATAATTACTGAAGTGGCTCCGACTGAGCTTCTTCAATCCAACATACAGTAGTACTCGACTTGGCTTATAGATGGCTCATTGTAAAGAAAGAAGGAAGCAAGAAAACTTGTAGCAGTTACATTAACAAATAATTAATAAACTTTTCTCTTTTACAGTCTGTGCAACCGTCTTCACCAGGGAAGTCTTCACCAGCAAAAGTCAAACCTGTTGGTAAGTCTAAGCATTTTCTTTCATTATATCACTGGTTGAAGATTATTAATATGTAATCGTAAATGTGATTCATTGGTTTGTGATTGGTTTTCTGTGTGTAATGAAGCAGTGTTGTGAAAGTAAATTCTGTTTAATATGGAGGTTGTTTAAGGAGGATAAAGGGAATAGTTAAGATTTGCTTAATGTGATAAAACTCGGAACTACATTAAATGTATTAGTGTGATTTAATTGACTGTTTCTTGTGGTAAATTTACAATGTTAGAGCGTCAAGCCCCAATTGGTTCTAATTTAATGGTTAAAGAGCTTACTGGACAGTCAGTTGTGAAAATTGCATGCCCACCGAGATGATGTTAGATTAACCTTCCTGCAAAAGATGTCTTTTGGTACGTTAAAGTGATTTCATTTCATTTCTTAAGTTTTATTTCCATTTTCCACAGAGGTTCCCAAAAGCAAAGATTCCTCTGCACCAGAATCTCCTAAACCAACAACACCGATCAAAAGGGTCCAGATTAATGTAAGTAAAGGGTACCGTTTTGTTTCATTCAAGGTTTACATCTAAAAGCATCTGTGCCTGGGTTTACTGTGCAGTTATATTCAACCTTTATTGCTGTATACCCTACCAAAGTGTTTAAGTACTGGTGACTTTTTTATGCAGGAAACCAACTAGCAGTGCATGTGTGAGCTGCATGTTCTAAATTAAGGAAAAGTGTTAAACTTTGAACACCAATAGCAGTGTAATAACTAGCACTGCAAGAATATTGCTTATTATTATTTTTTAATTTATGATTTTTTCACTTTCTTCCATTCTTCTATTTTCTCACAGATAATTCGCAGTAATCAAGCAGGTCATGTTGGTATTCTAGCGGGGCAAGGCAACAAGCAGAACCCTGAAGTTAAAAGAGAAGTCCACATTCTGCCTCCTGGGAAGGCTAAAGCAACTACGTCTAATGAAAGGTCAAAGGCCATGATAGTCACCACCGACATGCTCTCCAACATAAGGGTGAAAGGCCGAACAATGGCCACACAGACCACTCACAACGATTTGCAAGTAGCCATGTATATTAATAAGAACGTGATCAACAATTGTGCTCACAAGGTTATCAAAGTATCCCGCGACAAGATCACCAAACCAAATTTCCGGACTGCGAATACCTCTCAACTGATGAAGCACTCTCAAACGAAAAGTGAATTCTCCGACATGAATTTCACGATTTTAGAAGCTATCGGGAAGGAGGAAGAAATGGTGAACAACAATTCCCTGAGCTACGTCGGAGAGGAGAGCTCCAAAGTAGATAAGAAGATACAGTGGATGCTCTTCGGCCAAGACTTGGAATCGGCGATGACAGATTGCCAAGGTGGAATTCCAAGTAATGTGGTGGGTAAGGGGGATTCTAAGGGTAGAAAGAAGCCCCAGAATGCTAAAATATCTATAGAGTCTTGGTCCTTGGCATTGACCGTTTTAAATCCCAATGTTTAAATCATGTGAGCATTGAACTCTCATACAAACTGGCCTTGAAAGAATGTCACATTGTAAAACTCTATGGTTAATATGGTTAGCATTCTACCTATATAGGAATATTCAGTTATTAAGATACCACACAAATTCATAATTGTATAGCTGTTGGATTTACACTAGTAGTATATTTACCTTTTGGGGGAGTGAAGGTTGGTGTAGTGATGGGTGGTAAAGTGGTGGGAGGTGTAGTGATGGGTGGTGTAGTGATAGGGTGTGTGGTGATGGGTTGTGTGGTGATGGGAGGTGTAGTGATGGTTGGTGTAGTGATGGGAGGTAAAGTGATGGGAGGTGTAGTGATGGGTGGTGTAGTGATGGGAGGTGTAGTGATGGTTGGTGTAGTGATGGGTGGTGTAGTGATGAGTGGTAGTGATGGGAGGTGTAGTGATGGGATGTGTAGTGATGGGATGGGTGGTGATGGGATGGGTGGTGTGGTGATGGGAGGTGTAGTGATGGGTGGTGTAGTGATAGGTGGTGTAGTGATGAGTGGTAGTGATGGGATGTGTGGTGATGGGATGGGTGGTGTGGTGATGGGAGGTGTGGTGATGGGTGCTGTAGTGATGTGAGAGGATGCAGGGTACTTCTCTTCTTTGTTTTGTACAGGTTTGATCTTGGGAATGAAGTTAGGTGTCCTTAAGTTAACTTGGTATCTATATATATGCACACACACACATATGTATATATGTATGTATTGGCTTCAACAGATCTGGACACAAGTTATAGCTCATACAATGAATCCAAGATGCTGGTGTCTCCATTTGAATTTACATGGCAATAAGAAGATATTAGTATGTCTTGGCAGTTTTATCCGTACAGAAAGGTTCAATGATACACTCTTCATTAATCAAGAATGTAAATATTGTACAATAAAATTTGATTGATTTCTTTGTATGAACGTTTCTTACTCATTTTCTCTAAATGTCACCATACTTTTCTTGAAACATTTCAGATGTAATAAGTATTGCTTATGTTAAACATGTTTATGTAAGTAGATAAGGGTAACTGGAAAACTAGGAAATTTTAAGCAAATATTAAAAAAAAAAAAAAATTATTGTAACTAGTGACTATTGACAAGTACCCTGCGCCAACAAAGACATCCAACCGTAACATAACACGTTTAAAGGATGAAAGTAAGTAAACTAAGTGAAAAAAAAGAAAGAAATGTGATAGAAATGTATTACTTATGTCTTGTATTTCTTAAGTTTACTACAGAGCTAAACAAAATAAAAATCAAGACCCAATTAAGTAATCAGATATAAATTTTCCATTTGACTAATTAAATTCATATAATTTCACAATTTTATTTTGTGATCTATCAGCTGAATGCTGCACTTAAAATTAAACAAAAGATATGGCAGTTATCTTACCAAACACTGAAAACAAAAAGCAGGCATTTCAGTACAAACAAAGACAAAACAAGAATAATAATGATAATAATAATGATAATCATAAAAAATAATATAACATAGAGCCATGCTAGTATTGTTGCATTAAATAGAAAATATATTTTATTTCATATATTTTTGCATAATTTACAACCAAAACTTAAATCAACGGTTTGACATGGTGAATTTCTACTTTACTGTATCAAACTGTACATCTTTTCGGATTTTCATGACCATAAAGTAATATGTTCATCTTTATGGTATAAAGTGACAGTCCCTTATAGTGGTTCATGGCTAAATTATTGTTGATATCAATATATATCACACAATAATGCATGAATGGTCACCTCTCTTACTACCTATCCCAGAGCACCTCCCTCATTAACATATTTAAACATTTAGAAGACTACAATTGATGTCAAAAAGACATTTGTACATGTTATTTTAAATAGTGTTGGCTGCCATTACATCACAGATTATTGTCCAACCAGCTTCTCAGAATGACTCAAATTTAGTATTTCATAACAAACCTAAAAGGATTATAAGAGAATATTTTACTTTCTGTGTCCTTACTGTAGTTCCACAGCTCACCAATTATTGCCTAAAACGCTTTAAGAAAAAATAGCACACTGTGAGGTGTATTCAACATAATAACTTCATCTCTTCAAAACCAAAACAATGTTTATAACTCGCTTGTGGAATTTTGCACATTGGTGACCATTCTTTGACTTTCTAGCATACGTTTGTGCTCACTGAGTATCTTCAAATGCAACTGAAGATCTACAAATACAACTGAATTTAGACTGCTACCAGCCTGATCCTCTTGAGCTTGCCAAGACTAATAAAAAGTGTCAATAGATTATTGATAATTACTACTACATATTCAGTCTGGCTTAACCTGTCATATATATCATTTGCAAATAATTGTTAACCCTACATTTGCATTTCCATGCAATTAGCCATTAACATGGAACTCATGTATTTCAGTTCTGTGCTACAGTTACCTACTTTAACCTATAGTTGCATTTCCATGCAATTAGCCATTAACATGGAACTCATGTACTTCAGTTCTGTGCTACAGTTACCTACTCTAACCCTATAGTTGCATTTCCATGCAATTAGCCATTAACATGCAACTCATTCAGTTCTGTACTACAATTACCTACTTTTGGTCTTGGTCATCCATTACCATTATTAATCCAGAAATCTAACAAAACTTACTCCCTCTGTATGTAATGCCATATTTTTTTAAATACTGTTCCCAGGCTGCATAACATGACCTCGGGTAATCTGCAACTGCATCAATTGACGAAACATAAACACAGCAATTTTGAGTGCATAAATGTGGCTTTGGCCACATATCAGACTGATTTCAGTCTGAGATTGATAAAATCCTCTACTGATACATTACTGACTCTAGCTCACTTACTGTAACTAGTCTTAGACTGATTAAAGACTATTCTCAGACTCATCTCAGATTGATTGATAGTAATCTCATTTTCTAATGTTAAGTCAGAGTTGTCTACAACTTCCTAGTCTGAACATAACACACTGATCCTAGTCTGAACTAAATATATGACTGATCTTAGTCCAAACTTAATATAAGACTGATCTTAGTCCAAACTAAATATAAGACTGATCCTAGTCCAAACTAAATATAAGACTGATCTTAGTCCAAACTAAATATAAGACTGATCCTAGTCCAAACTAAATATAAGACTGATCTTAGTCCAAACTAAATATAAGACTGATCCTAGTCCAAACTAAATATAAGACTGATCTTAGTCCAACCTATATATTGAAGGAATTGACAGAGTTCTTTTTTTTTCTATAATATTACTAAGAAAGAGAAAAAACTGTTAGCAAACTTCTCATCTAAAAATCTTGTGCACATTAATATATCAAGGTACCAGGAAGTGATGATTCAGTCCTAGCAGAATCCTAGCAGAGTCCTAGCAGCAAATAAACATGCTAGAAAGTTAAATAATGGTCAATCTTGTGCAAGCGTTACTGCACTGAGATATCCTACCAGCTTATTTAACACCCTTCAATATCTTGGTATACTTAGAACCTACAACCAGAAAACCTTTAGTGGTTCCAACGCCTGAACATATTCATAGTGTGGTAAGCAGTACATGTTAGTAGTCATGAACTTGTGCACACCGAAATAAAGAGATATTATCCATTGACTAATTAGTGACATATAAAGGAAGGTACCACGAATCAGTTATCATGTTGACAAAGCCTATTTAGTGACAAAGTATAAAAACAGACAAAAGCATGAATATTTATGAGGTAAAATTTTATGATCTCAAAAGCATGTATCTATATACTTACATTGTATTATCCAATTACATGGATAAACCTAATTAGACATACTATTTCTGAGATATCTGATTCAGAATTTTATGTTCACTGATTAATATTCATGATATGCACATAACGACAACACAGTTGATTGTATGAATGAGGTGTGACAAGACCAATATGATAAGGATGAAAACAATGGAATATTTGGTTCTTGTCTTGTGTTTAAAAGCCATTCTCACAATTTGATGAATATCAAATGACATAATGTTGTAGACTTCATGAAAATATGCTTATGTACCAACTTCACCTAACCAGTATGAACCAAAGTTTACATCAAACCTGCCCACTCATTAATATTCATGAGATGAGAACCAAGAACAATAGGGCACATCTTCTCATCATGGGGGCATCTACCTACCAAGAATGACATTGATTGAATTTGTGTTTGTTGAGACATCATGTTTACAAGCTGTTTAAACAATTTCCCATTAACCCCCCACCCATCTATAAATATTAATGAGGTAAACTTGTTGTTGCAAAGAAAATGAATGAGCTAAATCAGACATATGGTTGAAGAGATATCGCCATTTTAAGAATTTTATATTAAATCCTTGCCCACTCATCAGTATTCTAGATATGGGAACCACAAACAATAGGGCACATCTACACATCATGGGGTATCTAACTTTCAAGTATTTTGACATTGATTCAACTTGTGCTTGTTGAGATATCGTTTTTACAAGCTAGCCGTCACATACACACACACGCACACCCAAGCACGATTGCAAAGGTCACTGAGCCTAACCAAAATAACTAGTTTTGAATACTTTGAACAACTTTTAGTAACTTTATTCCTCTGTAAATATTAAATATGTATACCAGTTACTATGTAAAATCTAAAGTTACTCCCTTTTTGCATAAAGACATTTTCTCACTTGAGGGCCAAAAAGTAATGGAAAACAGTTTAATTTTTAGTTATGCCATTTTAGTTTATGATATCAAATTTACTACATCATCTAACTTCACATGACAATTACCCTTAAACCACTATTGTCAGGTTAACTCTACACTAACAAACCGATCCTTGTGGACATGGTGATTATCATTTTCATAACCAATTTCTCTTTTGCATTTTCAGCATCTTTCCATTTGAATTTGAAGATGTTTCCATAAATAATAATCTCATCACGGTGCAGAACAATGTCAGTTTCTTCTTATATAAATGATGTTGACCTGTTTGGATGTCTGCTTGTCTGGGCTTTGATGTAATTATAATTATGTAAACAAGGCATCTGGCTGACAAATTTGTCTGATTCCAAAAGACACATCCATCTATGACCAACCATGTATCACTGAAATGAAAAAGCTTGCAATGTGTGTTAGTTTGATCGCCTAACGTCGTTCTTTAAATAAATATCGTTACCACTGGCTAAATTGCTGCAAGTGATGAAACATTGACAACACATCCAAGTAATGCCTCTGAATGGAAAGCAAATCACAACGAAAAGAATGAAAATAACATTAAAGCCATATTAAAATGATACAAGCAGATTTAAGGTTTGTATCAAAGTAGAGATCGACAAAACCTATGGTTAAATACAAGAGTTGATCTTTAAATTTAAAAGGATACTCCAAGCCCAAGTTTCCCTTTGATATGTTTTAGAGAAGTAAAATCTAAGAATGCTGGTGAAACTTCCACTCAATTCCAATGTACCGTTTTCGAGATATTAGCATTTGAATTTATCTAATTTTGCACCAAAAGTAGACTTGAAGCAAGCAGGCGTGAAGTAGTCGTTGCACCCTGACAACAGAGTGCTTTGTTTTTCTTTATTTTCCAGTCTTTTGTTTGGACCTTGCAATGGATAGTTGGCTATTTTGCCTTAAGGTGTTGTGAAGTGCACATGAATCCAATGCCTGCGGTGTATTTACAATTGTGAATGTAACAAATTTTGGAATAGAAAAGTAGATGCAAATTGTAAAAGAAAAACAAAAACATTATCTGTAAATGTGCAATAATAACATCACACCTGTTTGCTTCAAGTTCACTTTAGCTATGAAAGGTGAAAAATTAAATTGTTAATATCTCAACAACCAAACATAGGAATTGAATGCAAATTTCACCAGAGTGCCTAGTTCATGTTCTTCTTATACCTGTCAAAAAAATCATTTTGGTCTGGACTATCCTTTTAAGCTTCTCAGTTAAGGCACCAAATAATACAATCACTACTGAATGATATTACTTTATAAAGTCATTAGAACCAGAATACATAATCAGCAGCAGATCCACATGTAGACTGTCTCTCAGTCAGTAGTCAATCCGTCTGTTTCGCTAGCACCCGCAAACGTGTGCTGCATAACGTAACTAAGCCTGGTAGAATTCTTTCTCAAAGAGTTGACATATCTTTCTTTGCTGGTTTCACAGCAGTGTGACAGGCTTAAGTGAGATGCATGGTCCTCTGTAAGTCTGTCCATTTCTCTCAACTATTGAGATAGTTTGAATGGAATATCACATATTATATATGTAACACTACCTGACCAGACTTGGCTTGACCTCATAAGATGTTCGGACTTATTAACTGTGGATCTGTCTGTATGTCTGGCATGCTCCCTTTCGGTCGGATTCTTTCGAGAGCACGACATCGTATCTCCTGCAGCTGTTCGTGGACAACTCCTAGTAGAGGGCGCCGTGACATCTCTCCAGCCCAGCAGCTGGCCATTAGGTTCCAGCACTCGTCGTCAAACAGCCGTAGTCGTTCCGGTCTAGTACCTGATTAGTATATAAAACATTTTAAATCTGATTGTCATCTTCATTTCCTTCTTCTTTCTAAAGCTTCGCCTGTCATGGATCTAATAAGTAAACCATTACATTTGTGGATGAAAACAGGACGGACTGGGCTCCATTTGTAGGGTGAGCTTGTACTTGGACCCATATTTTCATGGACTTGAACTTGTCCGGGACTTGGAGTGCTCTAGACTGGGCCCAAGTCCAGTTGAGTACATCGATAGTTTAAATCCTCAGTAGGATTGGCTGTTAGAAATGGCACTCTTAGAATTATCAGTTCTGCACAATACAACATTCTCTCTTAACTAAGACAGCAGAAATGAGGGTTCATACTACTAAGAATGTACACATTTATGATCATATATGTCTTGCAATGTAAATTCTTCAGTACAATATAATATTGCTATTCTGGTCATTCATTGTGCCACATGTTATGCTCAATTCCTTGACAAAGTTTGTTTACTTTTCTCGAAAAGGCTTACTACCTAGAGGAACATTGTTTACTTTTTCTGAATTCTGTTCAAACCAAATAAATGACATACCTAACATTAACAACACTCTTAAAGTAAGCACTGTGAAGGCATCCACACATACCATCCTCCTCCCCTCCCCCCGGCACCTATGCCAAAATAAATAGAAAAACATGTCTTAGTATCATAATCTCACCTTGTTTTACTGAGGACCAAAGGTGATCTTTATTATGACACTTTTCAAAGTTTTGAGGTAGCTTGACATGTCCTGCAATGATATACCAGAAGAGGATACCAAACGCGTATGTGTCCACGCTGTGGTCGTATCTGCCAGTGAATAGCTCGGGTGCCATGTGGATGGGAGTACCGACAATGCTACCACTCATCATGGCCTCTGGCTTACAGAAACCAAGGTCAGTGATTTTACCTCTGTCCCCGGCATCGAGCTGAAAAAAAACGTAAAAATATAACAGAAACATGAGGGAAATGATAAAACAGGAATTACGTGCGAGCGAAATATGATAATCTTGAAATACCACTTGGCGAGTTTCATGGAGGAGCTGTGGTCATCAACAACATTTATTCCATCTGTTCTCAAAGAGATTTTCAAACTTTACACCTAAACCTACATGAACTTAGAACTGCTATATCTTGCAAAGAAAAGACAAAATGTACAGAGACATACAAACTGCTGAAAAACCGGTTACCTTTCCTTTTCTGGTTAAAGTACTGTGACCCAGAGAAGGGATGAATCCAGGATTATATAAAGTAAGGGATATGGCTCTGGGATCTTTGAAGCAGACACCCCCATGTAGGGGTGCTGTGGGTCCTCCCCCCCCCCCAAGGTAAATTTTAGACAGTAATTTAAGCCTTCTGAAGCATATATATATATTTAAATTAGGTCTATAATTAGGCAAGATTGTGCTAATCACTACCTTTAATGTTTTGCGCCCTGCCACTCTATTTTTCCTGTACAATGTCCATGGGGGGGGGGGGGGATGTCACAAATCCTTCAGTCTTCTCATTTTGTAGAAAGAATGGCTTGAGACTAGTTACAACACTGCAGTGTCAGAGAGATAACTAGTTTGAAATGAGCCTATGGATTGATGACACACTGGCACTGATATAAAAGTTGATAGATTTCTTTGTAACTTCATTTTGCATATGTTTTACTTCCACATCCAATATTTCTCTGTTTCTTTTCAATAGTATTAAATTTGGTTACAAATTCTCATCATCTTGTAAAGTAATCAACTTTCCGTGGATGATTTACTAACACCGTACTACTCTGATACAAAGTGACTTTTTAGGCATAATGATTCATGAAGTTCAAAGCTTGAGATGTCACCAGGCCTCGACAAATACGGTCGCCAACTCGCCAATGGCGACTAGAATTTGCGACTGGCGAGCAAAAAATGCATTACGCTCGACATTTTGGCGAGTGGCACATTCGCTCACTGCCTTTATACGATAGGCTTGAGCCAATCAACAAAGGCCTATTGCCTAATGTTACACATCACAGTAGAATGATCAAGTGCACTGTTACAAGTAGGTCCTAAGGAACAGCTCTGTTCACCAGCCCGAAAATAATTTGATACTAATTGACTAAATGATGCACGATAGGTGTAACCAAACTGGAAAACCAAAACCAATAAATGCGTAACGACAAGTCAAACAGGGGTAAGGCATGAATATCATGTTTTAAACACTTTTGACGAAGCACAATTTAAATAGATCGTTTTTGCTGTAAACAAATAACAGTAACACTAAACCGCGATATCCTAAGTTAGGCCATACTACCTAGGCTTATATCACACAAACACTTTGCGAGAAAAAATGGCGAGTAAATTTAACGTTTTGGCGAGTAGAATTTTAGACTCGGTCGCCAGTTGGCGAGTAGTTTTAAAAAAATTTGTCGAGGCCTGGATGTCACTTATGCAGTGCTTGGTTCAGCAGCAGTTTAACTCTGCAGTGCCAACTACTGTTTGAAGTGTTTTCCTTCTTGATATAATGCTTTGGATAGCTGCAAATTTAACAAAAATAGCGGCCTGTTCGTAATTTTGTGAAAGGCAGCCACATGCAAATGCACCAGGGGAAACACCACATTATGGATGAGGACAGTAACGCATTCCAATATCTTTCTAACCAAAGGTCAAAGTAACTTAACTTTCGACAAGCAATGAATCCTTCAGATTCGGTGTTAATCAATTGAATTTTCAGTGACAGGTTTGTCTGTACTCACCAGAACATTCTTTAATTTAATATCTCTATGTACAAGGCCAAGACTGTGCAGGTATCTGATCCCCTCAACCACATCCAGGGCCACCTGTAAACGGCTGGGTAGGTCCAGGCCCATCTTGATACCCGTGTGGAGGTCCCTCTGCATCCTCTCCATGATCAGCAGGACTGCCAAGGAACACCCCCCTCCTCCGTAACCTTGGTCGACGACAGAACCAGCAATGGCCACTATCCTCTTGTGGGCCGGGATGGATCTTCAAACAAATCAAATTTTACGAATAAAAAATTATTACACCAATAATTCATATAAAACGTTGCAGCTCATTTGTGACAATTTAACTACGACCTTCACTAAAGTGTGAGGTCACAACTCAGTAGAATACAGTAAAGCAAATAACAGTTTAGCACTTTTTGGTGTACCCTTGCATAATAAAGTGTAAAGGAATGTCATCTGTAGGGTGCCTGCCATTCACAATACTATATGTGATCTTCAGTGCTGGGTCAGCTCACCATTGAAACCTGCTTATGATGCATTTTATGATTACAGGGGAGAATCCACAGGATCAAAATATTTTATAAAAGTGTCAAATAAGTCCATTTTATAAAAAGAAACTATAACTGTCAGTTCAGATCTTATAAGGAAATGGAGCATGGTCCAGTTGTTAGAATGATTATCATCCATCCTAGAGCCATTAGGTTCCCTCCTCTTCAGTACCCAATGTCAATAACTACACCCTTGATCCATTCAAGGCACCCTTGATCCATTCAAAACCCTCCTGCTGTGCTGATCCTAGAGCCATTAGGTTCCCTCCCAATGTCAATAACTACACCCTTGATCCATTCAAAACCCTCCTGCTGTGCTGAGGTCTCAAGTACAGCCTTCACAGGAATCAAGATAGGTGATATGAGCTAACTAACACATGCAGAAGAGAGAGAGCTGAGTTAAAAGCCAGACCTCCAAAATAAGGTACTTATAACAATAACGGAATCCACATACCAAGTATGAAGTGCAATTAACATTTATTTTCTATGTTAACTGTAAGAGTGGAAGTAGTTTACTTAATTTGTTATTGATCCACTCAATTTTGTTTCAATTTCCAAAGCTCAAGTGGATTCTTTATCGAGACAATTTATGAATCATGGCAATGTAAGTGCTGTAAGCTGCTGAGGCAAACCCTGTCAATGGCATATTACAAGTGTTTGTTTACATGTTTATAGCTGAAACAGAAAGAAGTAGCTCTTGGCTTTAAATTTTGTAGAAAATTATTTTAATTTGACCTTTGTATTCAATGTTCAGGTAAGCATGCAAGTATCAAAATACCAACAAAATGAAAGCTTATATTCTTTGTAATCTTTGCTGGCAGAATATTTCACAGATCTATGTTCTGTTTAAGTGAAACGTTTAAATTTAAATAAATTTCAGCTGGGCTGTGTCAATGATGGGGTTTGCATGAATTACAGATTGTTAAGTACATTGCTGATAATGTTCTCTTACATTGTAGACTTCTCAATCTTTAAATATCAGCCCTGGTACGATTCACCTCAACAGGGAACCATTATGGGTGCAAGGACTTCCCACCATGATTCAACTTCATTGTCCAAACTCCACAAAGAGAATAACCTATCAATACCCTCCCCCAGCCTATCCATCCCCCCCCCCTTTCTCACCACACACACCATGTCTATATACAACCACATATATTTATCCTTCCTAATCCCCATCATTCATTATTTCTCCTGATTCTCCTCCTTCTCTATTTAGTTCCCATAGTTACATCCATCTGTAGAGTTTAGCTCCCCTTTAATCTCTTGTTCTCCTATCACTTCCTGCTTCCATTCATCTCACTGTGCCCTTTGTTCTGTTTATTTTACTCTATTCATTGTTCAATGGGCCAATCAAATTGCCTGTCTATTTCAAATATGGCCTTAGTGATTTCACTTTAGTTTGCCTTTCAAGAAGATCCTGCTAGGATGGAAACTTTTCTTTGAGTAATTTGTTGTTGCTGTTTTATATAAGTAATTTGTTGTTTTATATAAGTAATTTGTTGTTTTATAACAGTAATTTGTTTGTTGATGTTCTATATAATTAATTTGTTATTTGTTGTTGTTTTATATGTGTAGTTTGTTGTTGCTTGTTGTTGAATTTAAGTAGTTTTCTTGATTTGTGTTGTTTGATATGAGTAATATTAAACAAACTTCCCGCCAACATTCGCCATGCACCTTCCTTGTGAATTTTTCAATCCAAACTCAAAACCCACCTTTTCCGGCTGCATTTCTATGACACATAAATATATCTTTCATTTTATGGCTGTTTTAGTGTCACCATTTTACATAACTGAATACCATTGCAATATTTGTGCAATACATATTTGCTATGTGTTTTATGCTATTATTGATTCTGTATATTGTAAAATGGTTATATAGTTATTTTAGTAGTTTTTCACATATTTGATGTAGTTTTACACTGTATTTTTAACACTTCCTCTACTTTACATTGTGTAATTTTATCTTTGCTTGGTGTATTGGTTTTGAATTTCTGTTTTACGACTTTGTCTTTATGTATTATGTTTTGTAAAGCGCATTGAAGCCTTTGCATATTGCGCTATATAAGTTGCATATTATTATTATTATTATTAATATTGTTCATCACTATTCCAAAATCAGGATGATATTATTGAATGAACTGCACACTTAAAGAAAGCTAAATATGTAAGCAGAATGAAAGAGAAACTGTCTAATTGCGAACTAAGAAAGACCCGAAACAGTATCGAAATGAAAACAAAAGGTTAACGGATTAATATTAACAACATCAATTAGATTCACATAAAAGAGACCCGATGCCAATTACTTATATTACTTTCACTCTCTCTGTTTCTCTATCTTTTACTTCGTTGCACTTTTCACGTCTTTCAGGTAAAGTTTTATCAAATCAGTTATTTTAAGTCACAGGAAGGATGATTCATCCGAAGCATCAACAGACATTTAAATCCTTTGTGCATGACCACTTCAGACCAGTGGCACTTTCTCTTTCAAGAGACAACATTTACGTCACAGTTTTAAAGGGTTCTCTCCTTGTTCTATACTTGTTATGGAACCAAATAGCAAAGTTTCTAATGTGGTTAATGCCAATAAGGTCTTAACCTGACCTATATAGTTTTGATTCTGCACGAGAACGATTTTGAACACACCAAAATTCAGGATTTATTTTTAGAGCTAAAACCCATTAGAACATACATTTTATATATAAAATAAATTGCCTTTGCAGGACTCTTTGCACATTCAATGACAACATGTGTTGAAACGACCCTGTTTTTTTAACCTCAAATTTAGAAAATAAATTGTTCACAGAAACAGAACTTTTCGCTGTTTGAACACATCAACATTCAGGATTAATCTTTTAGAGCTAAAACCCATTAGAACATACATTTTCTATATAAAATGAATTGCCTTTTGTACGTTCTTTTTGCACGTTCAATGAAAACATGAAATGATGAAACGACCCGGTTTTTGTTAACCTCAAATTTAGAAAATAAATTGTTCACAGAAACAAAAACTTTTCGCTGAATGAGCATGATTCATCATCAATGTTAATCACATTGTAAACTGTGATCATGAAGTAAAAGCTAGCCTCTTGATACTTTCTATACATAAATTCTACAGCTGTTGGGTGTGGTGAAGGAATGGGGGTGGTGGATGAATGGGTGTGGTGGAGGGGTGGGTGTGGTGGAGGGGTGGGGTGGGGGTGATGAAAAAGACGACACTCTTCCTTATACAAAATGTTCAAACCTTGTGTAATGAAACTCCATAGCGAGGTCGTTCCAATGCTTGTCGTCGGGAGGGACCACTGATTTGACTGCACAGTGCATCAGGCCTCCCCAGGACTTGCAAGAATACACAACACCATACTGCCCTCTGCCAATCTCTCGCTCTAGCTTCGGCATTCCTAGAAAAACACCAACAGATTAAAAATTATGTCATACAGAAAGAGAACGAATCAACACTAAATGAGATATTGATTCATTCTTGCTACTGCCAGATTTGGCAGCTGCTGCTACAGCTTTTCCTATTTGACACAGCAAGTAACTAAGTGTTTCCCTCCTTCTCAAGCCTATAGTTCCAGGGTCACAAACTTCTCCAAAACAACTCATGGATTGAACCATGAATGCAACTGAACGAGGCAGGTCATCAACCACTATATGGCTGGCTGGATCAGACAAATATGATGCAGGCTTTATGATAAACTGATCCTGCCACTAATGAGGGACTATGATTATAAAACCCCATTACTTGAATAAAACCATAGCTAATGGTATAAAACTATAACTAATGGGATAAAACCATAGCTAATGGTAT
>KN888064.1:0-20313 GCA_000934455.1 Apostichopus parvimensis | reverse complement strand
GATTCATTCTTGCTACTGCCAGATTTGGCAGCTGCTGCTACAGCTTTTCCAATTTGACAGCAAGTAACTAAGTGATTCCCTCCTTCTCAAGCCTATAAAATCTAGTTCCAGGGTCGCAAACTTCTCCAAAGCAACTCACAGATTGAACTACCAATGCAACTGAATGAGGCAGGTCATCATACACTATGTTGCTGGCTGGCTCTGACAAATATGATGCAGGATTTATGATAAACTGATCAAGCCACTAATGAGGTACTATGATTATAAAACCCTAATACTTGAATAAAACCATAGCTAATGGTATAAAACTATAACTAATGGAATAAAACCATAGCTAATGGTATCAAACCACATTTAATGGTATAAAACCACATCTAATGGTATCAAACTTAATCTTGGAATGAAGTGCTCTCTAGGGCTAGTCTTACCAGGAGAAATGCATCCCTAATTATGTATCACTTCCAACAAACTGTGTATAATTTTATCTTTGAAAGAAGGGCTCTTTAGAGCTATTCTCACCAGGAGAAATCCATCCCTAATTATATATCACTTTTGAAGAACTGTATAAAACTTTATCTTTGAATGAATGGCTTGGTTGAGCTAGTCTAAACAGGAGAGAAACATCACTAATGACATATCAATTCCAACTAACCGTGTAAAACTTTATCTTTGAATGAAGTGCACTCTAGAGCTAATCTGGCCAGGAGAGATACATCTCTAACTACATATCACTTCCAACTAACCGTGTAAAACTTTATCTTTGAATGAAGTGCTCTCTAGAGCTAGTCTGGCCAGGACAGGTGCGTGGTGCTTCCGCACTTTCATCCTCTTCTCCTCTGTCTTCTCCAAACGACCCGAATGTTTGACCTCTAGTTGCCGTAGTGATGAAAGGAATGACTCGTGGGAATTCTGAAGACGACTTTTAAACTAAAATAGAGAAGATCAAAAGAGGGTGGAAATTAATGAGTTTTCTAAAAGATAATCATTTTGAGAAGATGACAACTGTTTTGAAAGCCGAGGGGCTACGACAGTTGTTCTTTTTGGGGGAGGGAGGGGGGGGGGTACCCTAATAGATTAGGGCAAGAAGAGGTTTAGAGAGGTTTAAAGACAAGGGGGTTACTACCATACCTTCTGTTGTAGCGTATCATCCGTTCTGATCTACTATAAGGCAATTCAAAGGGACTAAGATCCTGTGTTAGGGCCCTTGGAATTTTGCAAACTTGTAAACAATCAAAGACGAACCACCATTAATGGCATTTACAAGACCATAAAACTTTATGACTAGGATATCTTGGCTTGAATTGAACTGTTCAAGTCAGGGAACCATTTAGTTATCAACTTTTGTGAGAATTTGTATAGCAATCTCACCGCTTTGCACAACTGCATCTAATATCACTTTTTCTATTTGTGCTATATATCCCATTCTACTGCCAAGTGTTGCTGCAGAAGGTCCCAGGGAAAATTCCAATGCATTTTCTAAAACAGTATATACCTTATTTCTCAATTATGAGTCATATCTTATTTCTCTATTTTTGCTTATTTTTAATTGTTTTTGTAGTACATATAGTTTTTCTCTACAATATATAGATCTGTGAGAATATAAATATCTATAAGTGAATGATTAAGCACAAAAAAACAACATTGCATAATCGTGAGATGTATTTTGTCATAACAAGGAAGCATATTGCAGAAAGAAACACAGTCCTTGATAAATCTGCCGGGCTGTTAAATAAACAATGCATGCGTTTAAATGTCATTTTAGCATAACAACATGCAGCCCTCTACATCTAATCTTCATTCATATTAATTGCATTTTGACAATATCAGTTCATTTATTTATTAATGGCTTCATTATTGAAAATTACCAATTTTAATTCAAATGGGACAAACTTTTGCTGAGAATGTTTGGAACAAAGTTTCACAGTAAATAAAGTTATTTTTACTATTTCTACTCCAGCAGCAATGTAATGAAATATTCCTAGGATTAATAAAAATTTTATTTATGCAAACTGTTACCAGAAAGCCAACAGGCTTTAGTTACTGATTCCTTGCCAGATTTTTTCAGTTACAAAATGTTTGGAAACTAACGACACTTCACACAAAATCTAGATCTGCAAACCTGGCATAAATTCTGCAGCCATTGAGACTGCTTCTAAAGAAGCTGCTTTGATGGTTGAGTGGGAGTGAGTGGGCGTCGAGGAACCCTGTATACAGCACAACTATTACATTAATCTGGAACACTATTCATAGAAGCACAGTCTGTGCAGCACAGTATATATGGTGTCACCATAGGGCTAATAAAGAATAACCTACTTCTGCTACAGTAGTACGGGAAATGATCTATTGCTCTGTGTATATTATCAAGCTGTAACTATGAACAATAGTTACTGCAATACTGTGTTACAAAGTTTACAGTACCTCAACCTCTAGTTTGTCAAGTGCATAACTAAGTTAAGTTTATATCACTATTAGATGCTTGAATGATTTTCAATAAGAATTTCCAATATTTAATCAAAAGCCAATTTAATAGAACATTTTGGGAGCAATATGAAGCAATTCATAAAGCTGTTGTCCTAATCCACACTTTGAGACAATTTCCCAAGGTGATGTCGAGGTATCACGTGAGGGGCTTGCTGGTGGTTGAGCCAATCAGACAGGCTGTACTGTTCAAACTTTACTGTCCTTAAAGATGGACGTGTGCATGGGTTTGGGAATTACCCAAGCTATGATACTTAACAGTCACCATACTAGATACTCTAATCTACCTCAAACTGGTAACACTTTACCACTGTGCCGCCAATGACCTACTGACCTTAAAGATTGAGGTGTGCATGGGTTTGGGAATTACCCAAACAATGATACTTAACAGTCACCATACTACATACTATACACTCTAATTTACCTCAAACTGGTAACACTTTACCACCAACGACCTACTGCAGAGTCAACGCAAAATTGCTCCTCCTTGCAATGTCAATTCAGATGAAACTAGCATGTGCAGGTCTTTGAAAATGGTAAATTTGGAAGGAACAGGAAATGCGGGGGAGGGGAGGATGGGTGTGTCGAGGGGTCACTGACAGAGCATGCCGCACCCCAGAACCTTCCTCTTCCTCCCTAATATATTTTTGAGGATTAGTTGGAAGAGGAGTTGTTTTACCTGTGAACAAAGGCTCTTGGCGAGTTTTTGATTATCCAAATTGTCGATCATGGTCGATGCGACCTTCCTCTTCCACTCCTCGTTCAAAGATGGCGGAGCTTTAAATGGCTTCATAGATTGCAAGATCTGAGGAAATAACGGAGAGAATGCTTAATTGAACACATTTCAGCTTCATAGCATGTTACTTTTTCAAATTAAGCAAAGGTACTTATATTTCTAAGAATACCTGCTATACTGCACATACAATCAATGTACTTTAATTACGCAGTACAAATACAGAGTATTTGTAGATTTTTATCGTATTTGCAAACAACAAACTATGTTTTTTTCCAGAGCCCTTTGCCTGAACACTGCTACATTGTGGGTACTGACAGGGCTAGCACACCTTGCAATAAGTTCCATATATCCCCATACTTTGGTTTCTGATTGTAGTTAAACTATTAACTATCTCTTATTTGGAGAAACACTGTCCTAAGTAAAACATGGCCACTTGCAAATAAACAAGTTTTAACCAAATAACCTGCTTACAGTGAAGAGTACAACAGAGCAATTTCACCTGCGTGAATACTATCATTCTACTTTCAAGTTTTCCTTGAAATTATAAATGATGCCATTTCTGGAATTCCTTGTTATTATATATGAAGGCAGACCATCAAGTAAATCCATGATATATAGTTAGATTTATGTATTACAAGGGGTGGTCTTTGCTACATACAGTAATGCTGTACACAATGTTCATGTAATGTACACAGTTCTTCATCTAGTGTACAGGCTGTAAGTGTTTCTACAGCAAAGAACAGTTACAACTTAAATACAATCAGCTTTATTTGGAAAAAACTAAAGCTGTTTATCTAAAAACTCTACACTATCCACTGTAGCTGCACTTTTGAATGAGTTAATACTATGTATTCTGGCTTCAGTGGTCAAGTTCAAAGTGATTGCGTGAGCTGAAAAGGTGGTCAACAATGACCCAGACCAACCGCACGGTTGACCACGACACCACATATATTACAGTACCTCAACAGGCACATTACACACTATTGTGACTGATTGCAGACAGGTCAAGGCCTAGACTATCTATATACTGTATTAGCTCAGTATACAAATGCCATTGCACAATCAATATGGATGGAAGGAAATCATCTACCTCACAATAACTAAAGGGACTACCACTAAACGGTTACCCAGCCAGGCAAACAATTTGTTGATTTTTAATATTCCTGTTATAATATTCAAATATTATGTTCCTGCTCAATGAATGAATGGCATTGTTATCAAATTTCACAATATTTTGCAGAGTATAAAACAGATGAGTACAATGCTGTTTGATTTCTTATTCCATGCAAGGATGGTCAATTCGTTGTGAGAGTACCTACTGTATATACTGTACAGTATACAATATTAGGAGATAAGAGAATTTGGCAGGATTGATTTAATAGTTTTACTACAAAGATTGCATAGGATATCTAGACAAAAATATTGAAACACATTGAAGTACACTTTTGCTTAGTATATATTTTTTTTATTTTAAATGACTGTCTAATGACTGCATTAATCTTCGTGTCACTTCACAAAGAAATCATTTGTGTTTTATTTTCTTTCCTTCTTTCATTGTTAATACTGCAGTCTGTTGCGTTGACTTTTCAGTGACCAAAATGTGATTAACTGATAAAAGCTAGCTGCTAGCTATTGCACAGTAGTCTCACCTGTTTGGCTGAGACAACATACTCAAAATTGCTCATAATAAACAACAGTTTACACATGACATTTAGGTTAGATTTGGTTTGTACGTAAAGCACAGTCTGTAATGATATCAAGTCAGAAAAGTAGGGCAATAATGCTAACAATATCTTGAATAAACACATTTCAAGGTACTTCATAACTTTCATAACATGAGACATTTTTAAAATGTATTAATAACTGCAGAGTACTGTGTATCAAGTCCAATGCCAAAGCTTATTCAGTGTCTCACTCTCAAACTAATTATCAACAAAACCAAACACAGGCCTTTTGTACATCAAAATTAAGTTTTGCTTTCTGTAAGCAACACAGTTCTACTCCGGTGAATGCAAATTTCTTGCACGCGACAAAGTTTACAAGACTGTTAACAATAATGCATGTGACTGTAAAGGACTCATCTTTAGGGGATGTTGCTGGTTTTTACCTCTCCAACATGGACTGTCTGACCTTGTCTGACCTGACTTGATAGTTTTGGATATTCATAATTAATTAACCTAAAAACCTAAATATAACTTTGGTTGTCTAATGCAAAAGTTTTCCTCCAGACAACACATATAAATTTGTCCTGTTCACAATATAGACAATAAATGTGATAATTCCAATTTTTTTTTTTTTTTTTTTTAGCCTTTGAAGAAGATCCTGCTAGGATCGAAACATCAGGCCAACTTTACTTTTACACAATTCCAAAGTTGTGAGCTGTTGATTCTAATGTAAACTATAATTTCCCAAACCATTTTGGTGTTAGTACCCTGCTTGTAACTTTTACGCTACTGACTAATGGATAATGCTGTTTCTATGGACGTGTGCTTATTTTTGTTGGCCTTTCACATTTCCAATTCTTACATCATATCGACTTCCTATTACCTGTGAAAGAATGACTCTACACACACACTATCTTTACACTGGTCTGTATTTATTTTGCCCACCGATATTTTCATCTCTATCCTGTTCCTCTTCTAGCTAACAACTAGTTTGCTAATATGCTATAAGTGTTCATTCTAGGAATAAGGATGTTTTATTATTATTAAATGATTAGCAAGGTACATTAGCTTAATATTTGCATGTTTCTTGTTTCAAAACAAACAGGCAGCCAACTTTTAATTCCTCATAATACATGAACTTTACTATGTAATAATCTCATTTGACTAAGTAACCAAGGGAGAGAGAGAGCGGAGTATATTATGATCTTTGATTTTAATTTTATTTTCAAAATTGATGATTGAATACCCACCTCCTTCATTCTCTCAAAGAACACCTTGACAACCGATGAGCTGGATCTGACGCTGACCTCTACCTGGTAGGCTGAATTAAGAATCTGTTAATACGGAGAGAGACGAGAGGAGAACAAAACAAAAATATTGTGGAAAGAATGTACATTAAAAAAAGAAGGAATGGGCAAAGAAAGAAACCTTTATACAGGAGGATACAGGTCAGAAAGTGAATTTGGATGCATTACTGGACCCTAAAACTACAACTTCCACCTGTGTATATTTCATACCTTTAAGGTTTGAGAACAGTCCCTTATAGCAGGGGCTAATCAATCAACATGGCTGGAAAATAAATCAAAATCACTCAGATACGAAAGACCATTAGATGTCCATCTCACTTTGAGGAACGCTTGTCAGGTTTGATAAATTTACCATAGAGTTGTGACAAACTAAATAGTATGATTTGTAACGTAGTACGTTAGTCTCTGTGTGCACTGATACTATAGGGTTCACCTACTGTAGTACTGTAGGTACTTTGCAATACACAATGTTGTTCAGGGCATTTACAGTTAAGTACTACACAATGTACATAACATTAATGTTCATAGTCAAACAAAAAACTGAAGGGTACATGTAGATACAGTCCAACCTACAGTACATTAATGCTGTACTGTATCATCATGTACATTAATGTGAATTCATGTGCATAGTCTGTTTAGTACATATTAACTGTACATACACTCATTGCAGTTTACCTAGGTACTTAACCCCAATAAACTGTGTACATTTGGGTATAAAGAGTAAACACTGTGCATACGGGTATACCATGTACTGCTAACATGAGCTTTTGACTTTTTATGACATATTGTGCTGTTTCACCTGGATTCAAACTGGGTTTAGTGTAAAACTTGAGGTACAAACAAACCCTAGCAAAATGTGGTCTCCCCTAATGAACTAGGTGGATTCAATATGGATGGAGTATACAGTCTTAGGGCATTAAATATAGTGATAAATGTCTCTCTAGATGGCTAGGTGGATTCAATATGGATGGAGTGTATAGTCTCAGGGCATTGAATATACTGATAAATGTCTCTCTAGATGGCTATGTGGATTCAATATGGATGGAGTGTAAACCAACACCTGTTGCACTTTACAATTTTTATTACTGTACCTGTTTATATCTAACCTGTGATACAAAACTAACATGATTCTTCATTGATGTCAAGACATGACAGTTCAAACTTTGAATGTCAGTTGATCCCTATGGGAGTATGAATACTGCAGTACTGAGTAAAGCCTATACTGTACAGTAGTTAGTTACTACAGTAGGCTATGTACAGTAGTTATACCGTAACCATGTACACTACATAAACAGTTCACTGAGTGTCTTCCTTCCTGTATACTGACTATAACACAGACTGGAACATTTACAGTCTAAACAACATTTCCTACATTGATAATTTCATTTTAAGGATCTTGTAATGGGCAATTACTGTCATTAATTGATCTGTTTAATTAACTCATTAATACAACTTCAGCATTTAAATCTCTTGATCATTTGTCGCCTGTTTTACTTTTAATACTGACATTGCAATTTAAAACAAGGTTACTGAACTCCTGGACTGTACTAAATGTTCCAAAAATATATGTCCTATGTACTGTAGATGTTGATGTATTGAACCCCACCCCACAAGCCCTCATCTCCACCTCCCCTTCCTCCCCTCCCCCTCCCAGATAAAACATTGTTTCTTGTGCTTCACTATTCTCTTCTCTTGCTTTCACTTCTTGTTTTGTTTGATTAACATCTTAATTAATAATATTGCAACAGTTAATTGGAATGACCCCACAGTGAACTCAGCAATCAACTCTGTTGTATGCATATATACAGTATGGCATTATGCTGTTCATTATTTGAAAGAGTGAACTTGAACAAACAAGTGTGATTTCATCCTTAATCCAGGGTCAAAGCGGTAGGGCAAAAAGGTACAGTAGAAAACCCCTTTCTTTTGTCAATATGTATCTACCATACTCAGCATATTACCATAAGCCTGTGTTTCTTTGAGCTAAAATTGGTAAAAAAACATGACATCAGTGACTATAAGCTCAATGAAGACAGGTCCTATATAAGGACTGATATCCATATTACCTGTAGATTTTCCTTACAACACGCACTTTTACACAGTAAACAATATTAGTGTGCAGATATTACAGAGAACAGCTGGAACAGCTCTGGGCAAGTGAGGAGATCAACTGACTTTTAAACAGTTTCTCTCAGCATACAACTAATCTACATGCTGATCCTCTGCTTACAGTAGTAGCAGGCTTCCCAGTATGGTACAGTAGTAGTACTAGTACAGTATGTGTGAGCATGATGACATACTTAAACTATGGGTTTGTAATTGACTTGTTGCTACACAAATGGAAGGCTGCATGAATATTAATGCAGTTATACTGTATATATATACAGAATGTTATTACATTCTTCTTTTGGCAATTTAAAAAAATACATAACCACCAACCTGCAATGCAGAATGCAGAACACTAACAGAACGCTAACACTATTAGTTAAGCAATAAATTTCGGAAACTGTATGTACATAAATATTGAATGTAGTACATAATTTGCTTCAGGACCAGTGTTACTATTAATTCATCTATGGCTACAGTACCTTCAGGTAAACATGACTGAAATGTCAACGGTCAAAGTGCTCTGCTATATTAGGAATAGTAAGCACATGTACAGTATCTCTGTAGCATCCTGGTACTAACCCCTTAAACTAGTCCTATAAATCACAAGCGATAATTTTGCGGAGAAACACGTGTAGTAACTTCCGGGTGGTAGATACTGAAGGAGGAATTAGTGGGCGTGGCTCGGGTGGAGGGCGCAGTGCTAAAACTTTTCCAAATGTGTACTTAGGTACAGTATAGGAAAGTGCAATTGTGGAGTGGGAGACAGGTAAGAGAAGAGCGAAGTAAATCAACATTTTCCTTTCCTTTGGTTGTCCTCTTTTTTTGTGAGGGTGGGGTTGGGAAGGGGGTATGGAGGGAGGAGAAGAGAGGGGGGAGGGGATAGTGGTAGTAGGAACAGGAGTCATCACACACAAAATTGCACAGCATTGGTATAAATATAGTTAAAAGCAACAGACAAGCCAAGGTGACAACAGGTGATTCAACTTAGCCCAGTCATATATTATGTTATCTTGTAATGAGGGTATAAATAATACAGTAATCATAGGACAAGTGTTGTTGACATGCACATATTTACTGATATCATACATCTGAGTGTCAACAGACACTGGCAGAATGATATATCTTGGTTAAACTTACAGCATTCTTCGTACAAACAACATAAGGCAGCTACACTCTGTGAGTCATGTATTGTAAGACCACATGTACCGTACATACAAGATGACTGATCGTATGGTGCAGACAAAAACAGCTGGACACTTTGTAAGTGATTAAACTGTAAAGTGCATACTCTCAAAAACCCTTTACAGTTGCAAGTCAGTTTTAAATGTCCAGGTGAAAATATATATTTGACAGGTGAAAGGTGGGCACATTTCAAACCATCCTGGTGAAATGCAAGAAATGTCTTCTTTTAAGGTTATTCTTGTCTATTACAGTTTTCACTTGATGCTCAGACAAATTTAGCTTGTTTTAGAGAAGTTAAACTCTTCTTTTAAACCTATTCAATGTAACCCAACTCTTGATTTTCCACTGTGTGTACAGGTAGTTTCCAGTCATTTCATAAAACAAAAAATTGCTAAAAAGTTTTTTCACTCCAGTATGAAAATCATTTGCTCGTTTGCGTCAAGAAGTTTCCCATGGGTATGCAGATACACGGAATTACAATTTACACGTTAAATCTCACCTTTTGTAGAGCGTGACTTGTAGATGAAGTAGAGTCCTTGTCTCCCTCTGCCTCTAAACTCTGCAAGCATCTCTCTAGGGTACCCAGGTAGCTGTCCTGGAGATGATCCACGGTGCTGACCAGCCTCTCCACTACCGCAGCTCTAAGGCTGGTCAGAACAAGGTCTTTTATCTGTTGGGTGCACTGCTTCACAGCTTTACTCTGCGAGATACCTTCTATTTCTTGACTTTCTTCGATATCTACATTTCATGCAAAAATAACATACACAAGAAAATGAGAGAAGAAAAAAAACCAAACTGGTGGAAGGAAGAAGTTCTCGACAATCCTCAGGATTTTTCGTTCAAATTCAAAGATACGAAAAGAACATGGTACAGTAATGTATGTACAATAAAACACACAGCTCAGAGGCTGTGAAATACTTCTCTGGAGGAACGGATTCAGAAACTCTTCAGAGAGCACTAGGAAAATCTGTGTCATTGATCACTCCAGGTCCAGCTGTTATTTGTATAAGTACATAGTATATACTGTATGTAATTTGTACGTACCTCTTAACTCTTAAATCTGTGTGGTTGTTCACTCCAGGGCCAGCTGTTATCTGAAGTATATAGTACTGTATATGTAATTTGTACATACCTCTTAGCTCACATTTGACAGCCTCTTCTACCAGCTCATTTTCCATAGACTCCACCGTATCTCTGATCATCTCACTGATGGCAACCTGCCTCTCCTCGGCAAGACCCTTCAGAGATTCAAACAGTTCTGCTTCCCTTTTCTTTGCAAACTCCAGTCTCTTTGGCGTTATCAAGATGTCTCTCTGCATGTCGAATGCAGACATTATGAACATGTTCATACACTTTAAGTGAAGTCTGTGTAAGAAAGATGCAGACTGTACCAGGTACCACTGCAGTATATAGTGAATTGATTGCACGACCCCAAGACCGTTGTGTATGTTTTCAAAGCGACTGGACAGCAGGTGTTGGTTTGACTTAGATTCAAAATGGACGTCGCTTAGGAAACCCAAGTTCCTCAGCTGCGACATCAAGGACGACTGACGGTAAGCGTCACCGTTTGACCCCCTCCCTGAATTTAAGTTTGGAGTGCCCGCTTTAGCTCCCACCTCATCTGTATCGTAAGCAGAGTCATCTTCGCAATCCTCTGGACTCTGAGAATCGCTGGACGAGTAATCTAACGATTTCCTTGGCGGCAATCGAATCTGGGGGCGATACTTCAAACAGCAGTCCACGAACAAGAGGGGGTACTCGTGCGCGGCGGCCCTTAAATCTAAGAGTGAATTCTGACACTCTCTAGTAAGACTGTCACCGTCTAGAGCATACATTATTATGGGTAAGCCACTGCCGACGCACTTTTCAAATGTTCTCTGTACGTTCGATCCGGTCAGGTTATGCGGTGATATCACTATCTGTACGTTGTACGACAGCAAGGTTTTGTTTAATGTCACATCGGCGATGGCATTCGAAGCGGGATCCTTGGGTCGCCCCTCCGAGTGGATGCGTACCTGCGATTCTGGAATGGTCTGCCAATCCCGATCCTGTAAGCTCATGCTATTGTGATCGATGAGCTCAAAGCTCTCTTGTAAGGACAGACTGCTGCATCTCCTCTGACCGTACTTGATACGGATTAACCGGTAGGCTTTGTCATCTTTTGTTCCTGGCGGAGGTACTCCGAGGACATCCTCACCGAGCAGATGGTTCGCTAGCGTCGCCTTGGCTGCGAAAGACTGTCCAAAGATGACTATCCTGGGTTGGGACGCTACGACATTACTCACAAAGCTGAGCTCTGAATCTTCGAGATGGAAATTCTTCTGAGATTCTGTAATATCAATCAAAATGAAAAATGTTGTAGATGGATCAAACTTAAATAAATCAAACATAATTAGTACAAATTTATACATATGCACTAGAGTAACTGAAAAATGTTTGAAAAATCTCTTTATGAAACAAAAAGTGAATAATTTTTACTATTTATTACACTAAAATGATTTTCATAAGGGATAATAAAACACAGGACATTACATTGTCCAATTCCTCACGACAGGGTTGTTTTGAGACTGCCAGTTGGTTAAAATAAGGTTGGGCTTTCCTGACCAGAATTTTCTTCAGACCATTTATGAATTATTTATGAGTAACTTTGCTGATCCAGTGGTAAACTTTACTTACAGTATCAATCATGAAATTCATGAAAATCATAAATACTCAGGTTTGAAAAAATGCAATCTGTGGCCTTCCTTCAAAAAAGTGCCAGAGTGCCCCCTCAAAAAATTGTCCATCATCATCGTACAAATGCTCTGGCATTTGATGCCCTTTCAGCTTGAGCTGTCTGTGCCCTTTCTCTTCACTGTATCAAACTTTGAAATGATCGTTAAGGTTTGTTCGATATCTACTGTAAGTACCTGTAGAATTTAGCTCAGATCAGCGAGTTGTTTCCATAACAACTCCCTGCTCAGATACAGTAGTCTACAGTAAAGCAATCCCTATTGTATCACAAAAATAACAGCCCTGGGTTACCTAAAATTATCTTTGCATTCTTTTAGTTATCTTTCTTTGAATTACATTGAAACAGGTGTTAAATAAACAGAACTTGTTTGTACTGTAAATGTTTCCCTGACGTACTGTAAACATGAAATCTATCGCCACAATTGTGCCATTTTATTCACATACATGCCGATATGGCCCTAAAACTGCTACTACATCAATGATGCTCATGTACAGTGCAGTGCCCTTTTACAGAATTCAACGAGTCAAATTTTGAAGCGCTGCATATTATAAATATATAGCACACCTTACAGCATTATATTGTAAGAATACTGTATTCTTTAAGGTTTAATAACTAAGCATATTAGGCTTTAAAATCCTTTCACATCAATTAGGAATACAATAAAGAGAGAGAAATAAGAAAAATTAAATAACATACAGTATTGTATATATGTGCACACTTATTCAAACACTCTGATATAACCTATAAATGTCTACCAATTTCAGGTCCATAAAATAACAAACACACTCCTGTTTTGTCTGAGTTTGTCAACTTATCACACAGAGCTATGTGGGTGTAACTAACACTAAGAAACTAGGCCAAAGTGTAGGTGTCCAGGTCAAAGGCACCTACAGTACACTACTGTGCACCAGAGGTGATTAATACTGTATTACCACCAACTATAGTACAAATGAATATCCACAATGATGACTGCATAGTACATCATGGATACACACCATACCCAATTGTATGTGAATCATTTCCTGAGGTGGTCAATGCTGTTCAAGCACTGCAATGTCTGCATGTCTGGGTTATACATCTATCTAATAGAGTTACTCACAATATGACTGAGAAAGTAACAGAATTACTTACAATCATAATAGTCAAGAATTAAAACAATAATTTATGTAAAATTCATAAAAAAAATTATGCTCCCAGATATAAATTTAACCATCTCGATGATAAAAAGAAATAGGCCTATATGCCACTTCATACAGATTGAGCAGCACAGCTTTACTACTGTAAAGGAGTTTAAGAATGGACAATATCATCTTACAAGTCTGTACTTTTAATTCACAACAGCTAAAATCCAACACATGGACACATGTCACATTAATGCATACTTGACACTATAGTGCATGATTTTACATTGTATAATGAGGCATACAGCACATTCATAGGACAGCAATGTGCAATGTTGGATACTTCCACTATAGCACAGTGTTATGAATAAATTGTGCCCAAAAGGTTTAGTCTTACTGTACATTCACTGATTTACAGTGTGCAAAAACTTCTAACATCTGATTGAGATCCAAGAAGAAAGGTACAAGAGAATATGACTCCAGTTATGACAAACTACATAAACATGTACGGCAGTAGTACTGTAACTTATGTCACAACATGAAATGTAATAAAGAAATCAAACTTCTGAAGGACTGACTACTTTACTTTCAGTTTCTAGCTTGGTCGATAATACACTACAACAATAAAGTAAAGGCTGAATGAATCAAATAAAAAAATAACAGAACAAAACAAAAGAACACAACCAAACAGAATAGCATATTACTGTAGTAATTATCATCAAGAAGTAACAAAGGAATATAAAAGACAAAGACAATAAACACACAGAAGGTGTGTTTCAAAAGCAAAATAAAAGGAAACCAGAGACAAACATAAGGTAAGTGATTTGATTCAATTCACCTCAACCGACCCTTGATTTTCATCAAAGTCTTCCACTCTACATTACAAGCACTGCTGTACATATCAGCTGAAGCCATGCTGCACTTAAGGACACATTTTCAAAATTTTGTTTCATAAATTGTTTAGAAAGATTTCTATATGCCAAGTAGAGTGTACACAAGCTTTGCTCAGATTACAATTATCCTAAATTCACAGGTAAATTGATCTCAAGTGAACTCTACTAAGAATGAATAAACTGACCAGTTATTATACTGTAACTTCTGACGATATACTGTAAACAAACCAAATATGAACTTCTATGGCCAATTAAGAGTTACAGTGTTCCAATGTGTGTTGGATTGTCATCTCTATTGATCGCAAGTGAACTTTGACCCACAGTGAAACTTTACACATATGCATGGCTCTCATAATCATCACATGGGATTTACATACTGTTTACAGTAAACAAGCATAATTTTCAAGCTAGACTACTGTACAGGTAGAAACACTTTTTGAGTTAATATCACATGAAGTTCACCCCAGGGTCACTCATACTAACATCACACTTACGGTACCCACCCACACACAACCATTACCACACATATACTCCTTTCAGTCATTCAGTCTTGTAAGGCTACAGTACTTTATAAAACTCTCCCTTTTTTGAGACATATCAAATTAAAAATCTGAACAAAATGCAAATGGATTGTCCTGACGACATAATATTCACCTAAGTACTGGAGTTAGGAATATTACATTTTTCTTATCTGTGTATATATACTGACTACACTGACTGCAGTATTGGTCTACAGGCGAGATCACATCTTCTTGTTCCTGCTGTACATTCAAAGTTACTTTTAGGTTCAACAACATTTTACAAAGTAACTAACTACCACAACCATCTACCTTCTTTCAAGCATTTGTTCTTAACAACCTTGGGCAACATTTTTCGTAGATGTTAAATGTTAATTGTTTGAAGCAGGAGTTGTTTACAAATTGTTCTTGTTATCAAAGTCTGAGGCATCATAGTTCAAAATCTGTAGTTTCTCTGAGTCCCAGTCCATGAACTGAATGTACTAAGGTTTCTGAATCTCAGTGTAAACCTTATTTCTGAAGTAACACTGTACTAATTAAAACAGCTTATACAGAAGTACAATCATCTTTAGCACATGTATGTTTGTATTAAAAAATAACAGGGTTTCAAATTCTGGCTGAATCATACCAATATATAGAACAGAGGTTGGAACAGAGTAAAGTTAGATAGGCCTTGATGGTTGGTTTATTGCATGACTCGCCTAAATATTCGTGGGGGACTTGAAAAGTACATTGGTGGGGAAAAGAGTTTAAAAAGAACATTGACTTACTAAAAGTATATAAAATATATGTAGTGAAGCCAAATTTTGTGGTTTGCACCCTATGCATATTTATGTGTTGTTACGTAATAGGCTGTATGTAGTGTTAGTTGTGCACATAGCTTTTGCACGTGTGTTTGGCAGTTCTGTACCTGCTGCGATGATGGCCAGCAGCGTCTCTGCAGAGCTCCGGGGTTCGCCTCGTAAACCCCTTAGTATTTCTTTAATTTTATTGCTCTCGGGTCATAAATTGCCCAGAGATACCCATATCTGGACTGTCTGGTTGTTAGTGAGGAGATGTCCCCCTTCTAAGAGGCAGGATGCCTCGGGTTTTGGCTGGTTTTCGGCTTCAGACGAGAAGCCACTGGTTTCCAAGATGGCGGTTAGTCTCGATGTCCACATTCCCGATGTCCGCGATCTTACGCGCCGCGAGCGTAGAGAAGTCTTCTTTTCCGCGAGCGAGCTGACCTCAGTTTAGTAAGAGATTAAGTGTTCAGTATTGTTTATAAATGCTAAACGTACCCTACTGTTAGTGTTAGTTAATTGAATTGTAGTTTTAAGTGTAGCCCTTTGGCTAGGCTGTGCTTTACTGTACAAAGTACATATGTTAGGTTGTTTTTGGACCTTGGTCCTATGGGTTCATAGCATTTCTTGTATGTCGTTAAGCACGTGGATGCTATTGCGTACTATTATACTGTAGTGTTACTGTTAAGTGTTAGGTTAAAACTTACAGTACTGGTTAGGTTGGGTATATGGTGGCATCTATACATTGTAACGTTGGGTTTTACAGAACGTTAACGATGTTTGTCATCCTGGTTCGTTGTATTGACAGTTGATTATTGTACCTGTCTAGTATTGTACTGCTCGCTGTTTAAAGAGTATACTGATTTTGTATTTTGAACATCATTTGTTACTGTTTGTTTAAAGTTATGTCTCAGAGATTGTCCTTGAATCTTAGCCAGGCATTGTGGACAGCTACAGTATAGAGCGACAAGACTCTTGAGAGTTTGTGGGTTCAGGGGGTGAAAATTCCTACTGTCTAGGAACAGGTGGGTGGAAATTCCTGTAATGGTTGCAGCTGGCATGGGTTGCCCTGGCTATTATTGAGGCGGTAAAAGTCCTCGGCTGTTGACAAACTTATTGTATTATTTCGAAGTGCAGGTGATTACAGATCGTGTTCATTATACATTTTGTACAGTATTGTACGGGTATAAGAGCGATTTCACTGCTATGTTGTATTAATATTATTCTTCTGTGCATTTTACATTGTAGTGTATGTTTAGAGTTTCACCAATGGCATGGGCTGAGCAGAGGCTCCCATGATTGATAGGTTGTGGTACTGTCCCATAGTTTGGTATTCTTGGTATCTTGAAAACCCAAGTAGTGTTTAGTCAGGTCAGACTAATGGTGTTGGGAAGTACAGATTGGTGTCATTCATCTGTTTTATTTGTTTTTTATGATTTGCACTTAAGGGTTATGGTTAGACAGCATGGACAGTGGGTTACGGTGTACATGGTTGAGACGGGTAGTTATATAGGTTTCAAGTATCAGACAGAGTTCTGTTCTGCTGTATTTTGGATATTACGTAGTATTGAGTATAGGTCTTCCCCGAGATAGGACAGATTTAATTAGGTTAAGGAGTTCATTAAGCCATTTATATTATCATGTATCATGATTTGTTCATAGATGTATATTATCATTTAGAGTTTTGTAATAAATCGTCAGCCGTAGTTTCAACGCAAGAACATTCTTGCATCCTCATTTATACTGTAACTTGTGAGTTCGAAGCGAAGGACCCTAAATCTGGTGATTTCCCCCGCAATCCGCGGTTCGTTTCATATATATAAAAAGTCAGACCAGATAACCATAAAACTGGTTTTGTATGTCAAGGTGACATTGTAATAAAAGCAAATAAGCTTCACTGTATGTTCTATATCATAAACTCAGACTAATTGTCTGCTAGTGTTTCATATAGTTTAAAGCTCAATAACTTTCAGATGAAAGCCAAAATTTATCAGTGTCAAAACTTTAATATATTACATTTAATTATCACAACTGAATTTTGCTGAACCTGCTAGCCCTCGATCCAAGTCCTTGAGTCCTGACTGTACGATTCTGGGTCATTCAAAATGGTGTTCTACAACACTGGTGCAAAGTAGTGGGTACTGTAGGTCTAAGCTACTTCCACTGTGACATACAGGTTATATCAGAGACTTAAATGGGTCTGAACTTCTGAAGGTTACAAGAAAGACATTCCAGAATCATTTTTGGTTTTATCTGTTATAGCTAACAGTTTATTACAAACAAGACAATTTTACCGTTTCATTAGTTGGGTTACATCTTAATTAGTATGCTACATGACATACGGGACAAAAACTGTGTGTTTTTTCACTCAAACAGTCAACCTAAAAATGCAAAGCAAAAGTGCAGCACTCATGCCTATATTACTGATATATTACAGTTTCATACCATATTTAGTATTCAATCTGGTTCCACATCCTTAAAATCTTCCTCATTTAGTGTCAATGTTGAGTATTTAGAAACTGAGATGGGAGCTGCCAAGTTAAATTTGGTTCCTGGATGGTTAATCCACATCTTATATATATAATTATATTTTATATAGGTTTACAGTGTGGTTCAGGGCCAAGGCCCTCTCACACGACTTTACAACTTAACCCTGTGGTCATTGGTAACTTGTCACACCTACCTACCAAAGTGTGCGCAATTCAATCAATCTCTCCTGGGACACCACAGTGCACCACAACCACGTCCCCCGGGGGACTTCCCATAGGGTGCAGCCACAAACTGGCGCACGCAACTATATTTACCTAGCAAGTCCCCATATATACACCTGGGTGAAGAGAGGCAATGGAGATAAAGCGCCTTGCCCAAGGACACATCGCAATGATCTGGCCAGGACTGGAACCTGTAATCCTTAGATCACAAGTCCACTGCCTTAACCACTTGACCACAACGCCCTCACCTTGATTGGTAAACAGTTGATAGTCTGAACAGCTCAAGTACAGTATCCAGTAAAACTTTTCGTAGATCACTGAACTTGGGGAGAAAACATTGCATGTGTTGATTTCAAAAAGTAATTAAAAGAAGCAGCCTTGCCGTATAAGTCAGTGATCACTGTTTGTTTAGTCTTACCATACACATGCCTGAATAGCCTCTATGTAGTAATATTAGGCTTAGGGCCTTTATAGGGCAAGTTTTTGGTGGCATGCATAATGCACTTGTAGTAAAAATGATAATAATCAGCAGTTATTTTTACGACGCTTAATTGAACACAAATGTGGGAGAAACCCGCAAGGGCTTATGGATTACAACTTACAAGTCGGGTGGCTTCCAATTCAACATTTTAACTCAAATTAGGATTTTTTTTCAATTTATTAGAAAGTCATTTCAGATGCGAAAACCGTAGATTGCTCTTGGATGAAAAACCCACCTTACCACGACCCCGCCGGGTATCGAACCTGGAATCTCCCGATTGCTAAGCCTCATTGCTTCAAATGCCACTGCCTTTATCCACTAGGGTGACTAGGCCACAGAACCGGTATCTGAAGGACCGACCAAAAGTTAGCAAAAGGGGACCCAGGAGCACAGTTTTGGCCAGTATCCATCAGAATGCTTAGGGAGAGTAGTTTTATTACTTTTAAGGCCAATTTAGTAGAAGCCTAAAGTTATAATAGTACACTATTTCGACACAATTTTACTGTCTAGCCAGTCTGCCCACATGTTCTCACTTTCACTATAGCTTACAGGGGACTGCACAGTGTGTCCTAGCGAACACCCTAACAAATATTACGGTGATTCACAAAGTCAAAAACTTTTTCTCAAGTCTATCGATCGTGACTGATTTGGATTCGCTAAACATTACAAGTATTAACCTTAGGCCCAGCCTACCCTATGCAATATGTAGACTTGTCTGTACATAAGTGTCTAAACAAGATCACGTTCATGTCGTCATCCTAACGTAATAAGTCAACAGAAACAATAACACTGGAAGGTTTACCTTCATCCCAGACAAGAGAACCACTCGTTCGCAACTCGGTAAGTGTAGAGTTGGAGTCGCGAATTATGCTCTTCAACTGCTTACTGAGACTTGCAAAGCTTTTAAATTCCTGTGATATATCCCTTTGCCTTGAACGAGGGTTTTCTCCTCTCCTTGCAGACATTTTGTCAGATAAAAATTCACATTTTCAGAGCTAGAGAAGCGAGGCGCGTAATCCTATTTGTTTTCATTCCCCCAATTTTAGACTGTGGTGACCAGAAATGGAATGAAGAAAAGTTCATATTGAAAGTCTAGAAAATGCGAATAAGCGCTACCTTGCCAACTTTATTGGCGCTACAAACAATTAGTTGATCAAAGATTAATTACTTATTTGAATGCAAAGTTCGAATTTTAATAGACAATGGTTGGACAAATCACGCCCGATACTTCTGATGGAGGATACCTTCTTCCAAGTTGTGACGGAGCTGGGGGAACTTGAACACAAAAGTGCCCATTTTCATAAATAAGTATAGGCTTATCGCTCTCATTGGTAAAATACATTTTTCCAGGTTCGTAGTATAACAAATACCCTAATGCCATTTTAAATATTCCTTTTTATTTTAAAATAAAATGTAATTAAAATTCTAATTAAAATGTACCCATTGTTTTGAAAATTAAGAAACGTTAATTACAATATGTCCTTTTGTGGAAATAAAAATCAACACGGAATTCACAGCGGACCCACTATTGAAGTTTATTTTCAGTTGGCTGACCGTTACGGTTAAACTATAGTCACACTATTTAACTGCCCTTCGA
>KN888063.1:49924-63383 GCA_000934455.1 Apostichopus parvimensis | reverse complement strand
TCGACAAGAGATGATCTGCACTGGAGATGAATCAAAAGGTCATAGCAACACTATGACCGAGTACAAACACATTCCAAACTACTGTGTGGCCCAAAGGGTATGTGCCAATTGTTTGGAATGGCCGGAGTTTGACAAAGTCTGTGGCACTTGCAGTAATCGAGAACAGAAAATATTCGAAGGAGAAACGACGGTTTCAGCCTTTTGCGAGTGGTTGTTGACAGAGACAAATTCGGACGCAATTGCTATAGCTCATAACATGAAAGGTTATGATGGACATTTTGTCTTATCGTATCTCACCAAGACAGGGAGATGCCCGAAAGTCCTGATGAAGGGATCCAAGATTATGAGACTGAAAATCAAAAGTGAGAAAAAAAAAAAAATCAAACTGATAGATTCCTTCAATTTTATACCAATGCGCCTGGCGAATTTTCCAAAGACGTTTGGAGTGGAGGAACAGAAAGGGTACTTTCCCCACCGTTTTAACCAAAAAGAGAATGAAGATTACGAAGGTAAATGGCCAGAACAGGACATGTACTACCCTGACGAAATGACAAGTGAGGATAGAAACAAGTTTGCGCAATGGTACAAAGAACAAAAAGATAAGAGATTTTGCTTTCAAGAGGAAATCCTCAAGTACTGCAAAGGAGACGTTGACTTACTTCGTCGTGGATGCGGCAGGTTTCGAGCATTGCTGCAAGATTTGGCAGACGAAGACCCATTTGAGAAGTGTGTAACAATCGCATCTGTGGCCATGCGTGTGTTTCAAACACAATTCCTGGAGGAAAACAAAATTGCACTTATTGAAGGTACGAAAAGATCTCAAAGGCAGTCTGCAATAGCTATAAAATGGCTAAAGTGGATGGAAAAGAAGGACAAATGTGAAATACAACACGCATTTCACAAAGGAGAAAAGAAAATTGGGCAATACAGAGTTGATGGCTTCTGTAAAGAAACAAATAAGGTGTATGAATTTTACGGTTGCTACTGGCACGGCTGCCCTAAATGCTGCTCTAATAATAAAAGCGGCCCGGGTACTTTCGAGACAACGAATGCTGCATATGAACATTGCTTAGATCGATCCAATATCGTTCGTAACGAAGGTTATGAGTTAGAGGAGATTTGGGAATGTGATTACGAAGAGCAATTACGGAAAGATAAAGAAATGAAATTTTTCATTGATCAACTAGCAGACCCTGATCCAAGGACAGGTCCTCTCATTCCGCAGGAAGCATTTTATGGAGGACGAACAAATGCCACTAAACTTTACCATAAAGTTAGCGGCACTGATAAAATAAGGTATATTGACGTTTGTTCCCTTTATCCTTGGGTGAATAAATACGGTAAATATCCTATCGGCCATCCAAAAATTATTCAGGAAGATTTAAACGTAGACAAACTGCAGGACTATGAAGGACTCATTAAGTGCACAGTCTTACCACCATTCGGTTTACTTCATCCGGTCTTACCTTACAGAGTTAAGGGGAAGCTTCTCTTTCCCCTTTGTAGAACTTGCGCTGAAGAAGGTACCAAGAAGTGCATCCACAATCAGAATGAGAGACAACTTCAAGGAACGTGGGTAACAGATGAGGTAAAGAAAGCTGTAGAAATGGGGTACAAAATTACTGAGATACAAGAAGTTTGGCATTTTGAAGAAACAAGCAAAGATAGTCTCTTTTCAGGTTATGTAAACAGATTCTTAAAAGTCAAGCAAGAATCCGAAGGTTGGCCTCCTGAATGTAACAAAGAAGAAGCAAGGAGAAAATATATCGATGAATACAAAGAGAGAGAAGGGATTGAGCTGACTTACCATGATATTCAAAAGAATCCGGGAAGAAGAATGTTAGCAAAGCTGATGTTGAATTCACTTTGGGGAAAGTTTGGGCAACGGAATAACCTAACTCAAACCAAATTGGTTAATGATATCGAGGAACTATACAAGATTTTCCGCGAAAAAAGAAAACTCATCGAAAATATAAGATATATCAATGATGATCAAACAGCGGAAGTTCAGTGGCGAGTAGCTGATGAATATGTACAACCAGCTCCAAACACAAACATATTCATAGCCGCGTACACAACAGCGCATGCACGGCTTAAGCTGTACTCGTACCTTGAGGAACTCGATGACCGCGTCCTTTACTTTGATACAGATTCTATTATATATATAAGTAAAGATGGGGAAAAAAATCCCCCAACCGGTAGGTATCTGGGTGATATGACAGATGAGTTAGAAAAAGATTATGGTAAAAACAGCTACATCGATGAATTTGTGTCCGCCGGGCCAAAGAATTATGCCTACAAAGTGATAAGCCCCACGAGTAGTACGCCGATATACGTCTGCAAAGTGAAAGGCTTCTCACTGAATCATAGTACTTCTAAGGTAATTAACTTTCAGAAAATGAAAGATATAGTTTCAGTTTGCAATGGATCGACTTCTGTACCGGTTCCACAGTCAACTATTCAAAGAAAAAGAGGTAATATTGTTACACAAGAGGGGACTAAGATGTACAGGTTGGTCTATGAAAAGAGGGTATTGCTCGACGATTTGTCCACAATACCATTTGGGTACAAACAAGTTGAATGAGACTGGCTTCATATTAACGTTATTATCTTTACGGTAAGCTGACTATTTCTTCCCTATATGATGAAAGATTTTCTTATGTCCATACAACTGTCGAGGTGCTTTCTTATGAAACCAAATACTACACTTGTAGCGTTTATCCGAATGTCATCCCTTATTTTTTATTAAGGCAATGTATTTTGACTATCAGCGATAGCTAAGTTTACTAAGCTAAATTCTTGTAAAGCTTTTATTTATGTTTGCAGGTTGGAACGTTGGTAACATACATTGCTCATGAGCATGTTAATTATATGGGCTATTTTGTGACCATTTTGTTAAGGTTTGCTCATATCTATAGTGTGTATTTTTGGTGTATATTTAGACCTAAAAGATTCCTTGTTTTGTGTGAAACGTTAGCCGTATAAATATCTAAGATTTTTCATGCTTGGTCATCGTTTCAGAGCTGATAGAGATCGTTCGTTTGCTTTATTTTTACCTTGTAATGTAATCAACTCACGAAACGTGGATTTGAAGGCTCTAGTACAGTAGTTAAAGTCTATGATGATTACAATGAAAATGTTTAATATACGAAAGAAAGTGGAAAACCTGATGTACAAAATAATGTTATTACTGTATTAACATCTAAGTATACATTAACTTGGCACTTTTATGGTAATGTTGAACTAAAATGTGACAGTTATCCTATGAACATTGAAACTGTTGGTACAAGCTTTGTAATTATTTGTAAAAGTTAAGGAGAAAGAAAAACAAATGGAGATTGATGAGTCTGGTGCCTGCATTTATCCTTTTAATAATATTGTAAAATACTAATGTGTACAATATAATGTACATTTCCTCTTTAATGTTATATTTCAGTGCATGCTGCAATTTTAAGCCTCATTGGATTATCTTTGTTAATTATTGTGAACTTTTTTTTGTCTCTTATTATTATATTTATTTGTATTACAAAATAAAATAAAACTGTTAGCAAACTGCTTATCCACTATATAGAGAGCCTGTGTAGGAGAATGTGTAAAAGTAAGTTGGCATGGCGTTTCGATCCCAGCAGGATCTTCTTTAAAGGCTAAATGACGAGTAACAGTAACAGACGGGACAAAAACACGCACAGAATACAGACAGGTTAATGAGAATGGTGAACACAAAGAGATAGATGTAAGGGGATTAGTAGACACGGGATGGAGAGAAGAAAGAAAGAAATTTTTATTACGTCATATCGTTGTCTTTATTATATATTCATCGGTCCTAATAATACAATTTCTTCTTCGCAAAAATGAATATATTTTTACCTCAGCAGTGTCCTGTACAGTTTCATGTTAAGCTTAGTGGTTGATTTCTATTCATTATTTTGAATTAATTGATGATTTTAAATGAATTGATTTAGAAAGGATTTGATCAATGTATTTATTTTGATATGTCGTTATGACTATGTCTTCATATATCTTTCTATTAAACTAATTTAAACTAGTTCACATATCATAAAGTATACTGTTCAACCTTTTACTTAAATATATTAAGCAATGGGCATTTTTTTAAAGCACAGGTCAAATTTTAGAAGGGGTATTATTGGGGGTCTACTTGGTATATATATTATTCAGTCATAGTAAGAATAAATTATTGGTTTTAATGATTTTAATTATTGCCCTGTTGTGGTTTACTTGTATAATTATGGGTAACAGTGATACAATTATTAAATGTGTCTGCTGTATAATGAATGTATGCTCACTTAACGTTAACTTTACCTTAGTGATTCATTTCCATTAAATATTTTGAATTTATTATATGATACATATAAAACAATTTATAAAAGATTTTATTTCAATTCCATATTTTTTCTTTTGTTAAAATTAATAATGTATCAAACCTATAGCCTAAATAATTGTTAACATTAATTACTGTATCATTTGGGATTCATGATTTCAATAATTCCTTTAAGAAAAAAGAACTTTACATATCGAACTAATATTATTAGCATATTTCTTTTCCGGCAAAATAAATATATGACGAGGTGCACTGTGTACAATTTTTCGGACCGTCTTTTCTGTTAACTTATTTTCGAGTTTCAAGGTTCCGCAAAAGATTTGCAGTACTGGTTACAGCAGTAGGTGGCGTCCTGTCATACCAAATACCACTTCTCAGCTAGCGAGATTCAAAGACCCCCTTTAACTACTTATTGAATAGTGCCACCAATTTCCCTCAAAGACCCCCCCTCTTACTACAACTTTTGAATAGCTCCACCAATTTCCATCAAAGAAAGGGTCTTTGAGGGAAATTGGTGGCGCTATTCAATTAGTAGTAGTACCGTCTCCCTGAGCCAAGTAGCTCAGTAGTAAGAGGGGGTCTTTGAGGGAAATTGGTGGCGCTATTCAATAAGTTATAGTACCGGCTCCCCCTTTCCTGAGCCAAGCAGTAGTAAGAGGGGGTCTTTGAGGGAAATTGGTGGCGCTATTCAATAAGTTATAGTACCGGCTCCCCCTTTCCTGAGCCGCTCGGCTCAGGAAAGAGAGGGAGACGGTACTACTACTAATTGAATAGCGCCACCAATTTCCTTTTTGGATATTGGTGGCGCTATTCAGTTAGTAGTAGTACCGTCTCCCCCTCTTTCCTGAGCCGAGCGGCTCAGGAAAGGGGGAGCCGGTACTATAACTTATTGAATAGCGCCACCAATTTCCCTCAAAGACCCCCTCTCAATTAGTAGTAGTACCGTCTCCCCCTCTTTCCTGAGCCAAGCAGTAGTAAGAGGGGTCTTTGAGGGAAATTGGTGGAGCTATTCAATTAGTAGTAGTACCGGCTCCCCCTTTCCTCCCCCTTTCCTGAGCTGCTTGGCTCAGGCAAGAGGGGGAGACGGTACTACTACTATTTGAATAGCGCAACAAATTTCCCTCAAAGAGGACATTGTTGGCGCTATTCAATTAGTAGTAGTACCGTCTCCCCCTCTTTCCTGAGCCAAGCGGCTCAGGAAAGGGGTGAGCCGGCACTTTTTGAATACTCAATCCTTGACATTCAAGAAGAGATCCTTGAACATGAACACAAATTTCTTCTTACCTCGCGCTTCACACAAGACTGCCTGGAGAATTTATTTAGTAGTGTGCGGATGAAGAATCCAGTTCCCTCACCACTTGAATTCAGATATGGATTACGCAAAATTACCGTAGCTCAGTTTCTCTAGTCTCCCCAAGCTGGGAACTATCAAGAGGATGATCATGAATTCTTTGCAGAGTTCAATGCTGACACCACTCAATCTATCGAGAATGATTCTGACATCCCTGATGTGATCTTGAATAAAAAAGGATCCACACTTCAATTGTCTGCTGATGAGATGAATAGCCCATACTGCCTTGTTGGGTACTGCATCACACGGCTACGAAGAAATGACAAACATTGTCCAGGCTGTTTAGGTACTGTCAAATCCACTTCACCATCATTGCCGGTTCCAGCTAAGCTGACCATTCTAAAAGATACAAAGAGGGTTGTTAAGTTCACCTAACAGAGCTTGCATTCCAGTACCTTTGGGCAGCTGAAAAGATGTTCAGAAAGTTCAGTAGTGACGACCTTCTTTCCATGGTTAACACCAAGAAACAGATTACCTCTGCTGTGGATTTGACATCTGCTGAATTTCAATTCCCAGATTGTCACAACATCCAAGGAAAGACCATATACAGTGTTGATATCCGCAGTGGATAGAAAAACAAAAGAGAGGGGACAGAGTTCTTTCCTCTGATAATACGTATTGGGACATTGTACTGTTTGATTGTAGACATCACAATTACTTGACCTTACTCTAAATTATGTTAACTCTTAGTTGGCTGCAGATATCAACACTGTATATGGTCTTTACTCTGTAAAACTATCATTTCTTAATGTCGGTATATTACAGAAGGTAAATTTGTTCAACTATATTTTTCGTATAATATGTTTGGTATAGTGGGAGGCTCAACTAATATGCTCGACAGCTCACCACTGGCGAGTAGATGTCTTCAACTGGTCAACAATGCCTTATGCTCAACATTCTAGTAAGTGTTTCACTTGTGTAAAAAAAAAGTTGGCCTGACGTTTTGATCCTAGCAGGATCTTCTTCAGTGGCTAAATGACAATTTCATCACTTGATTGAAAAGTTTCACTAAGCATCATCTATTCCTATTGTAGATCTATGCAATACAGCCTAGCCTAAACATTAATTACTGTAAGTATTGTATGCAACCTTATCTAGCCTATGCGCATACAAGTATTGAAACCTGCCAATCACATGTTCGAAATAGGACAGGCTGAAATGATTCTTAAATGAAAAGCTTAAAGACTTGTTGCATTTTAATGCATCACTGTTCAGGTTAGGCCAGTAATGGCAGTATGAAGAATAAGTAACAATTTAATAATTATCATTATGGCCATATGGTGTCAGCATATTAAAAAACTGAATGATAGTCAACAGCCCTGTACTCAGTTGACAGAACTGACCAGTAGGCAAACTGCAGGCTTTTAGTACTGTACTAGTTTTTCTGTTAGTACAGACTTAATTACTTTGAAGTTGTACCATAGTATTACTTGATAGTTAACTCTCACATTCATAACACTGGAGGCAAAGTAAAACATCTCCAAACCAAGTAAACAAATGGTTACATTTATGTCCTATGTACTATTACTGAGTTACAGTAATGGTAGTTTTAGTAGTGGGCTTGGGCTAGGTCTATAGTATTAGAATTAGTAACCAACTGTATGCCAATGTGTATATGACCATGATTTATCTATATGTGGATGACTAAGCACATGAGTTATGTAAATTACTGAGTAACTGACTGACAGTGCGTCTGCTTCTGAACTCTGTGTCACTGTGATCCCTGTGGCCTTATTAAACACATTACTGTATGGTTTACATGTTAATGGAAAATACCTTTAAGTTTGCAAAGTTACAACATACACCAGTATTTCAGTTGTTGCTGCTTTTTTCCCCAACAGACCCATTTAATCTATTGCACCTACCGTAGCCTAGTGAGCAATACTACATTCCTGAGAAATTTACACCACAATATCAGTCTTAATTAGTCCACGGGCTCTCAACTATTGCTAACTCCTACATTAAAGTATATAGTTTAGTTTAGTAGAAAAAAGGATCAGGAGAGACAACCAAGTACCCATCAAGGACCCTGTGTGAGAAGGAAAAGAACCGAGGACACAAAAAAGTCATAGCTAATGACAAACTTGTGCTTGTCCAAAGCATTCTTTAACCCATTCACACGACTTGCAAGTACAACTTTCTCAGGCAAACCATTCCATTCATTCACAACCCCATAAGAAAAAAGTTATGCCGAATATTAATCCTACTTTGTAATTTCTGGAATTTAAGACAATGACCTCAATGAATTGTAGGATTTATTAATAGTACTAGTAGTATAGTCAGTATTGCGAAGTTCGGAACACTGCGAAGTTCGGACACCCCTAAGAAATACACGATTTCACCATGACAACCTATAGCAACAGCCAATTTCACGAAAAACTACAAAGCTACAGTTATTTTCTCTCCAAAATGACCCGTGTGCAAGTAAGTACTTACATATTTGTCAACAAAATGACGGAGATCTATGAAGTCTGTTATAATTACTGAAAGAGCAACTGCGCCACCAATTTTATCACCAGCGCCACACTGTGGGAACGAGTGTCCGAACTTCGCAATACTCTAGCAAAGAAATACCAGTTCCACAATCACGAAGAATCTTCTGGAATACAACGTGAAAATAGTTTGCAGGAAAGAAAGTTTGGCCGTGTATCGTAATATAACACACTTCTCCCACCATATCAAGTATATTTTCAGGTGATTTATACCAGAAGATAAAGTTTTGGGGTGTTTTAAGGCTTAGGTGTCCGAACTTCGAAGTGTCCATGCTACTGTAGGCCTAATGCTGTAGTTGTGCGTCTTTGATCTAGCGTAGCATCGTTTGGATGAGGCGTAAAATCAACAAGTGGAATGACCGGTTTACAGCTAGTTTTCTATGAATTTGAGGTGTGAAGATAATCATAAATGTCATTACCTTACGTATACTCTAATTATTTTCCTGTTAAGCATATCGTTCCCCGTATGGCTGCCAAAATCTGAGTCGCTTCGTTTATTCGCAATGGGCACAGTTGCTATTGCTATTGTGTTCGTGTGTGGTGCTTTTCGTGTTTCGCGCAACTGGTAACGACATCTGGACCTATTTTGATGCCCATGGGTTACGTGTGACGTCACAAATCGCCAGTTGGCCAAACTCTCTCTATATACGGCTCTGCTACTACTTATTTAATAGCGCCACCAATTTCTTTCAAAGACCCTCTATTACTACAATTTTCACTAGTGGCGCTATTCAAAAAGTAGTAAGAGGGGGTCTATGAGGGAAATTAGTGGCGCTATTTCAAAAAAGTAGTAAGAGGGGTCTTTTTCTGAGCGGACGCAAACATTGTTAAGACGTTTTAAGTTTAATAATCCTGGTAACAATAATGAATGCTGCAACATGAAAGAACATGCGGTATGCCCACATGCACAGTATAGTACTGCATACACGTTGTACTCCAGCTAATTTGTCATATGTGGGTGCAGCCGCCAGGGTCTGTAGTGTACAAAGTATACCATACTTTACGTAACCATTAGTGCTTATGTACAGTTCCACATGTCTTTACTAATAACGCAAGGGCTTACTGCATGTTAGGGATGTGAAGGGGTGGGCATACAGCTAAAGCTTATGATTTCCCCTCATTATGGAAGATACCAAAATGATTTGAAAGAATAGGGATTTTCTGAGTTTGTTTGAAGTGTTGAACAATTACGGCAAAATGCTAGTCGTCTGTCGGACAACCTAAGCAAATTTTAAGGTCGTCGGACGGTCGTTCTCGGACAATCGGACGACTATTAAATTTGAGCCCTGCCGTTGCTGAAGTATTGTAGGATAGATGCATTGCTGGATAATCAGTTTTAATAAATGCCACAATGTGAGTTGAAAATGACTGAGTTTGCCTTAAGACTGACACATTTACTGTATTCTGTAGAATCATGAATTAAGAAGATACATATGATTTAATTGAGACATTTGTTTCAAAACGGATAAGAAAAAATGCACCTTGCATTTACCAAACTAGTTGCAAACATGTTTAAGATAATGAATTTGTGCATTTACTGATATTCACCTTCCTGTGACTTGATTCTCTGCTCCTTTCCAGCATCCTGTGCTAAAACAATGTTTTTATTCCTTTGTGGTACTTTACTTACCCTTTCTGTTTACAGTCTGGTACATGCACTCTTCGTGAGGCTCACCCCCCTCCTTTCCATAGAATGTTTTATCACTTTGTGGCACTTTACTTACCCTTTTTGTTTACAGTCTGGTACGTGCACTCTTCGTGAGGCTATCATTGTCAGCAGCATCCTAACTAAGTGCTCCATCCCTGTTCTGCATTCAAGTGCTGCTATCTTGAAAGTAGCCGAGATGGATTACACAGGAGCGAACAGCATCTTCTTGAGGACACTGCTGGAGAAGAAGTACGCCCTACCATACAGAGTGATTGATGCACTAGTGTATCATTTCCTACGGTGAGAATTCTTAATCCCCGCCCCCGTCCTGGCAGCCTATCATGGTCTCACTTGATGAGATTATCCTTTACCATGGCAACTAATCATATGAAAATAGTCAAAGTTAACCAAAGAAATTCTTGTCCTCTACTTCAATGCAAAAAAAAAGCTGAATTTGATTCAGAGCGATAAATACCAAACAGTTGAAAACCTGGCATACCGAAAAGAGAGTTCATTTGGAAATGATTTGGGATGCATATCTTACAGAAGTTCCTTTAATATGTCACAGACCCACGAGGAGAGTAGGATCAGGTCTCAGACCCTTCAAATTATTCAGTTTCTTATTATTCATAACTGCTGATATGGCATTGAAGGTCGTGTATCTCAGTTTGTAGTATGTTTTTTTTTTTTTTTGACTGAGTGTGGCTCAATATGGATGTTCGTTTTGTTTGATCTTTTTTTTATCTTTGTTTTTTTGCTTTCTTTTTTTTTTTCTTTCCTCTTCTTTTTTTTGTCCTTTTCTCGCTCACTATCTGCACATTTGATTTCTTTGATGTTTTCATTTAAATAGGTTTGTGATGGACAAGAGAGAGTTACCAGTTCTTTGGCACCAGTCTTTGTTAACCTTTGTTCAGAGATACAAGGAAGACATTTCTAGCGAGCAAAAATCTATGGTAGGCTATACGGGAAATAATTGCTGATATAATGTCCATACGAATTAAAATTATTACCGGTATTAATTCTATTTAATACCGGCATTAATTCTCAGCCAATCACCATACAGCTTCATATGCCGGTATTAAATAGAATTAATACGGGCATTAAATATATATAATACGGGCATTAAATATAATTAATACGGGCATTAAATAGAATTAATACGGGTATTAAATAGAATTAATACGGGCATTAAATAGAATTAATACGCGCATTAAATATAATTAATACGGGTATTAAATAGACCAATCACATCAGCGATTTTTTTTACCACGCTCTGAGCTAGTGTTAATCCCCCAGCGTGAAAGCAGTGTAGTTGTAGCTAGCAAGCAAGGTACAACATAAAACGCAATGGCACGCACGACAGACAAAGAACAATTTTTGCATGATTTTCGTCGAGAAGCGAACGATACTTGTATGTTATTGACAAATGTTGACCCTCAATCCCAGTCCGATGTTTTACCAGTATGTTGTCCACTGGTACTCGGTAGCAAACCACATTCATTTAGCCCCTGAAACGTGAGGCCTAGGCTAAAGAAAGTTTGTTTTCAACTTACGTTTCCGAAAAGTGTGAAATAAAATCACTCCTGTTGGTTATGCTATCTAAGGCTTCATTTAGGTTACGTTGAGCACGAATTATGAGAGGCAAACGATCCATTTTTATGGGAGGAAATTTTCCAAGACTGCAAAATAGTGCGGTCAAAGTACGTTGTAGGTTGGCGCGGCGATCAGATCAGATGAACAAGTGAGAATCCTGCTGATGTGATTGGTCTATTTAATGCCCGTATTAATTTTATTTAATACCCGTATTAATTATATCTAATGCGCGTATTAATTCTATTTAACGCCCGTATTAATTATGTTTAATGCCCGTATTAATTATATTTAATGCCCGTATTAATTATATTTAATACCGGCATATGAAGCTGCATGGTGATTGGCTGAGAATTAATGCCGGTATTAAATAGAATTAATACCGGTAATAAGTTTAATTCGTATGGACATTAAATCAGCAATTATTTCCCGTATGGCCTACCATAAAAACAGGCCCTGTTAGATCTCCTTAGGGCCCAGACACAGCCTAGCATTACCCCTGAGATCAGGAGGGAGATCATAAACTCTAAATCAAGAGACTCTGAAGAACCAATGGTGGGCTAGATAAGGTATCTTTCATCCCTGATATAAAAGACAAGTTCAGACATTTTCATCATCCCCTTTCATCGGAACTATTCAATGTTTTCTAAATTGGTAGAAGAGCATTTGCCCGAAAGGAATACTTGATGAGCTGTCCACACACTGGCAAGAATGAATTGGCTTGGGAAATATTCAGAAGTCTTTTCAATGCTTCCAATATCTTTAGAAGAACTTTTCAGATTCAAAAACGAGAGAATTGCAACTTGCTGTACATCAGGTTGAGATGCTTGTATGATTGAGGAGTACATAATAGGCAGAAAGATGGAATTGTCACTCAAACCTTTTCATTCTATGAGCAAAACTCATAAGTCTTGAAATACAACTGACCTTTGTTCACTCGGGAACAGTGGGAAGGTCTAATAGTAACAGAACCTGCAGATGTTTGCATTAAATTTTGTTAACTTCAGACATTATGGTCATGCTAAAATATCGTAACAATATGGTCCATTGACTTAACTAATCAGGTCCAATGCACAAAGTGAAGATTAAGTCACAAAATGTCTTAAATGGAACAGTGGCTGTTGTGACGAATTGGAAAGTATGAGACTGTTTGAAGTTGTCATTGATGTTTTAAATAATAGTGGCTTGGTTTGGTAAATAGGTGAACAAAAACACAGTATTAACTTTCAAAACGTTTTGAAAGGTCACCTCGTTAAAAAGGCTATTAAGAAAGTCCCAATTATGAAACAAGGGTGTGATTACTAGAGAGTGATATAAACATTACCTTGGTACTTAGAGTGGGCACTGAAAAGTAAGGGGAGCGATTATACAATTCAATGGAACATATTGAAGCAATCCGACACACACCAACGCGAATCAGGAGCATGTAATCTATGCATGGAAGAGAAGCATTCCAGGTAAGTTTGATATTTACTTCGCTATGTGATATGTGTCTCACCCCCCTTCCCACCGCTCAACGATTTCTACAAATTAAGGAATAACTGGAGCATGCAGTTACTTATCGCTTCTCGGCCTTTTGGCTAAGATCATATGTAGTATCTGTTACCTTTCGAGGGGAATGGTGATGCACACCCGACGATGATCACACAGTCACAGTCCCGATGCAAGGGGACTGGGGTTGAGAGCGGATCAGTTGTTCGGTAGTTTGGTTTTCGTGCCCAGGTTCTTTCCTGGGCGACTTTTTAAAAAAAAGTTACTTATACAGAGTAACATGAAAACAATTGCGACAAACTTTTCACTGCTTCAATGTCAAATCACATCGGTTTTTGTAACGTTGGCAGCTAAATAAATAGACCGTTAATGTATGTCGGTATTTTGTTTGTTCTTGTATAGGTAGTAGTTACTGATGACGTTTAAGTTTCACTGCATCATATATTATGCACATATAAGGTAATCTGGATTTTTGTTGGCAACTGAAATGATTTGCTGATCGCATATGTAGAAACCAATTACAGCATCGTTATCCTAATAAGGTTATG
>KN888063.1:18014-40929 GCA_000934455.1 Apostichopus parvimensis | reverse complement strand
CACTTTGAACAAACACAATATTCCCATAGCTAATAACATATGAATATTCATGCAGTTTAAGTTGTGTTGGACAAAGGAACTGCCCATATAGGGTTCGGAACTCACTGCAACCAATTAAAATACCACATAAAAATATCCTAACAAGGTTATGCATACCACTTTGAACAAACACAATATTCCCATAGCTAATAACATATGAATATTCATGCAGTTTAAGTTGTGTTGGACAAATGAACTGCCCATATAGGGTTCGGAATGCAACCAATTAAAATACCACAGAAAAATATCCTAATAAGGTTATGCATACCACTTTGAACAAACACAATATACCCATAGCTAATAACATATGAATATTCACGTAGTTTAAGTTGTGTTGGACAAAGGAACTGCCCATATAGGGTTCGGAACTCACTGCAACCAATTAAAATACCACAGATAATGATCCTCATATAAGAATCCACTTGCCGAAGAATTTGCCATTGGACTGTTCGAATCAGACAACTCCTTATAGCTTACACATCCGGGCTGTATCTGCAATGGAAGATCTCGCTCATCGATAATAGCATTACAGGTAAGTTTGACATTTACTTCACTCTTCACATCGATCAACATTCAAAAATATTCATAATGTTAAACAGCTAAACGACAGCACGAATCAATGTCTGACAATTCTATATTCCTTATTCATATATACTTGTTCAAACTTCTCGAATCTGACTTGCCGTGTCCTTATTTTAATCCACAATTGTATTTATAACAAGTTATCTCCAAAATACCTTACCGAACTTCTCTAATTAGTAAAACACTGATACAAGCGTGCCACCCGTCAGTCAAAATTCATTACCCTCCTAGTACCTAGAACCAATGGGGTTACCTATGCGAACGGTGCTTTTTCAGTTTCTGGTCCCAAATTGTGGAATTCCCTCCCAAACCATTTAAAATGTATACCTATTAAATCACTTTTCAAATCTAAACTAAAAGCCTACCTCTATGCTAAACACTTTTCAATTTGATTTGTAATTATTTTTCATCGTTGCATTATTGTTTTTGCTTTTCTTTCTATTCAAACTATATATGTACGGCGCTTTTGACAACTATTTTGTTTATAATTAGCGCATTATAAATCTTAGTTATCATTATTATTTATGATGATTAATGATATTAATCATAAAGCGTTAAGCGGACATCGAGACCCCAAAAATGCGTAATGTTAGTAATAGTATCAAATGTTATTGGAGGCTTCGAATCAACAAACGAAGCACTGTTCAAATGTCCTTAGAGCAGCGATTCAAGGAATTGAACCAACGAAAGATACTGCTACGCCCCAGTTGTCTAGCCAATGTCAGAACACTGTGGATAACAACACTTACGTAACGTCTAACTGCTAGGTCTAGGCATGCCGTTAATGATCAGGAATACAAAATGAATATAAGAAATGGACGTTTCAAGCAACAGTAAACGTCATTCTCCAAAAGAAGTAATGCTTCTTGTCCTGGTTCAAAAAGTTGAAGTCAATGAATCTATTGTACTTTAAAAGTTGTTTACTTTCTTGACGGAAGTGTGTAACTATATAGCACAGTGTAGTACATGGGTTCCCTAACTGGGTGCATGAACCCCCAGAGGGTGCGTGAGTCCATCCCAGGGGGTTCGTGAGACGTTTCTGAAAGTCAAAACTAGAGTACTTTTTGTTGAACTAAAATCTGATATATCATATAAATAGTAATGTACAAAAGTCGTACCTATCGACAAACCCTTTTTTTTCATTACAATATTATACTATGGACTTGATCTTTTACGAAGCACTGTTATGCGTATTATAGTATAATAATGACTCAGATCGTGTCTCGAAAAGTTGGGGGTTCGTGGACAACTCTGACATCCACAGGGGGTTCGTGTGGGGGGGGGGGGGGGGGGGATAGTTAGGGAAATCCTGGTGTAGTATATAATGTACTAAGTATGCATCCGTAGTTAAGACCAATAACCGTTACGTAATGCACTCACAGCGATATAACCCTATTGTTGGATGCACTCGCCCTACGGCTGAGTTATATCACTGTTCCCGCATTATCCAGTGATAAACGTCGTGGACCGTTGATTAACTATTAAGTACATTTTGTGTTTATGAGCATATTAGTATTAATAATATTCGGAACGTAATATACAGCATTAATTAACTGCATAAAAGAAATCCCTTTGTATAACTTTGTATAGATACGAATACATTATAACAGCGATCCGCAAACTTTAGACCTCTCTGCCTAATAAAGATTCCAGGCACCAAACCTCGGCCCAACCATGTACCAAAATACAAACCCAGAGCAAGAAGTTTTGCTCAAGGTATTAATTAGCTCCATATTCCATTTCACAATGATTTGACATCATTAGCTGTTCTTTTTTCAATTTAATTATTTACAAATTAATAAGTAGTTTAATAAAGAAGTGTAAACTTAGCCTACCGACATTTCGCTTTTGTTTTTAACGTCGCATGGAGCAATGCATATGGGGAATTCCCAACATTTCTATCACACGCACACAATCCGTCACTGATCAGAAAGATCACAACAGTTTGGTCAATGAGGTACAAATATGGGCGGAGTTTTTCAGAGATAAAGGCGTGCTAACAATAGACAGGGTAATTAAATGAATCAATAAATCTTAGAGACAAACTTTATTTGGTTTTATCTGAGACAACTATAGTTGTCTCAGGTTTTATTGATAAGAATTCTTTCTGTGAACACACAAAAACCTTCATAAAAAATTTCCAAACCGTTACAAATCATCAAGGTTCAAATACTTAACTATCAAACTAGTGCGAGGGGTGGTTTTGTTGGACTTTCGAGAGTTCATCCATTCTTGCGCTGATGGGTGATAACGCTACTCTCAGATTTGCGCCTAAAACGTCTGTGTTTTTTCTGTTTCTATATTTAGCCTTGAGGTATGTAACACTTGAGAAGCCAGATTCGCATGGCCAAGTCGTCCTGAATGGCATAAAAAATATAACAGCAATGGAAGCGACCTCTGTATAATCCCCTTCCGCCTGTGTCCAAAACTTAATTAAAGATCCGTTCGGTGAAGCAAATACATTCTTAAGTCCTCCATCTGATTTAATCTCGATAATTTGCGACTTCAATTGATTTGGCAAGTTAATATAAATACCGAATACGGATCCTGAATCCACTGGTTTTCAGCTCTTGGATCCACTGGGAAGTACTCACTGAACTTTTCACTCTTCTTTGTCAAATGGGCCAAGACGATATCCTTGATATCGGCAGCATCATACAGCTCACAGATTGTCAAACATGACATACTCGTTGTCCTGGACTCGACTATGCCAGAATATTAACTTGAAAGGAGCAATCTTGTCATACATTATGAAAATAGATTTATTAGCTTTCTGTTCTTTCCTTGAAATGAAATGTTCAGGTCGTTAAGTAGCGTAAAAATGTCCGACATATATGCTAGAATGGTAATGAACTTTTCATTTTTGAAATATGTGGCCAGTTCTGAATTAATCACATCCACAAATGTGGCCACTTGCTTATGAAGCTCGTATGGTCCGGTTAATGCCTTGTCCCTCGATAGCCACCGGACAACAACAAAATATAACAGGTTGGCATGCTGAGCCTCGTCATCTTGTCTGTATAGCTCTTGGAACAGCCGCGAGTTCAAAGCCCCTTTTCTAAACAGGCTGATTGTTTTCACCGCGATACCAATTACTTCGGCCATTTCTGAAGACATGTATTTGGCAGCCAGTGCTTCTCGGTGAAGGAAACTATGGGTTGACTGCGCCTCTGGTGATTTATCCTGGGTCAATTTGACAACACCACTTCGTGTACCTGTCATTGCAAGATTGGGCCGCGGCCCTTAGTTTGCGGACCGTCGACCTAGGGTATTATACCAGTTCTGCGTTAATTAATGTGTGGGTCCACTTTACCTGAAAGAAAGACAGAAAGATACAAAAGATTCTTTTTCTTTTTGATACTAAATATATTTTGCGTATATTTTGAAATCATTAAGATCAACACATAATTGGGCACAGCACAAAGTCCATACCTGATATGAAATTCGAAAGAATTAATTTGAGTTATTCTGCTGTGTTGATTATTAAAGGAGGAAGTATATGGAAAGAAAGAAGAGGGAAACGAAACCGTAATGGAAACAGAGAACCCGGATGAAGATGATGGGAAAGACGCTGCTACTAGCACAAGTTCCCAGCAAAATACCGATAAGGTACTTTTAATATTATCCTCTGTAGTATCGAATCATGTAAATAGAATATTTAACACAAATTGTATTGCAAGCTATAAGTCATTATTCATTGTTGATTACGATATTCGATATCATTATATGTTACTATTGCAAAGAGAGTAAAAACATTCTGATCAGTATATTTTCCTTTCCTCTTACCTTGTATCCATTGGGGGATGGTAACGATTTTCATACATTTATGGTTGCACGTAAGTTCATTATAAACAGTACTGTGCACAGATATCCCATTTAACATTTGCTGTCTAGAATGATCCATTAAGTTAAGTTGAAGAAAGCACCATCTTCTAATTGCAGGAATAGATTTTAATATCTTAAACGGAGAATTGCTTTTACTGCTGCAGTCCGGTTGTTCGTTCAATTTATTATAGCTATCTTAGTTGCCATAGTAGTGAGTGCCACTGTACAGGTTAATATCTAAGTAGCGATTTCGGTGGGTCAACCATTACGCTGACAGATCTAATGGATTTTACACGTTCAGTTGCAGTTTCAATGAAAACCACTCTTACCAAAAAAGTCTCTCTTGTTATGCTGTCTTTTGTGGAACAACTGTGCTAAGCTAAATATTTCGAGCTTATCTCAATATCATCTTAATGTTATATGCCATCTAATATCAGCTCTTAACTTAATCAAATCTGTTTCGCTGACTGATCTAATGGATTTTACACGTTCAGTTGCAGTATCATTGAACACCACACTTACCAGAAATGTCTCTCTTGTTCAGATTAACTACTACAAAGTTTTGTAGTTGACCTATTTCTAAATGGATGTGCCTCAGTTGCTCAATCCCAGTTTTATGTTGAGTAATAATAGATAAACTTGACGACCAATAAATTACTTTAATGTTATGTTAAACTAACTTAAAATTTGATATCAATATAGACACATTTGCACGACAAACAGGTTTCTTCATACATCCGTCTTGGTACTTTGGGCTAAAATGCAATTGATGACCATAATGTCAAACTATTTTAACTATATGTGAAGGTAAGGAGTCAATGATGGTCTCGGGAGTAATTGAAACGCTTTTTCCTCTTTAACCATTCATTTCAGATGGCCGGCAATACAGAGAACAACATCAGTGAGTCAGAACAAGAATCTCCCGGTAAGGCAATGCACGACATTTAGGCTACAGCTACTTGTAATAGCCCCCTTCCCCCGTCTCAACCTTCTCTCACACACACACACACACACACACACACACCAGTACAAGATCTTTGGAGAAAGCTATCAGCAATCCACACAAAGAAGCTCAGACATAATGTAGGCAAACACACTTAACGTAGTGAATGGTTCAAAAAGAACAAACCTAATGCTTAGAGCTTTGACTGACTTAGACAAAGTCTCTTTGAGAACATAAACAAATTTTCAATTGAATTACACTTGTTAACTCAGTGTAATTGAATACGTTTTTCGCAAGGCAATCTAACAGTTTAGCTTTATCTACTGATTTTTGGCAGGATAAACCTGCTATATCGCTCCATCAACAGTGTAGTCGTTCCACACCATTATGCCAAATGATAAGTCGATTTTTTAAATTGTTTTTAGGGGGAGGGGGTCCTTGTGTAATCCTATTTCAAATCTAATTACCACAAATAGAACCGACAGATATAAAGCAGAACTGCCTAAACACTCAAGCACAAAGGCCGGTAGAAGGACGATAATTAGAGGCTATTAAATGTATAAAAACTAAACTATTAAAAATAAGAAAAAGAGAAACAGTATAAGAAAACTAATCTTGCTAGAAATGCTAACCATTCCAGATGGCTCATAAAACAGTAATATAGAAATTAAAAATTGTAGAACAGCATTCACAAACGATGATACAAATGGAACTTTTAAACAAATTGAAAGAAAGGTTAAGGTTACTAGAATTTCAAATGAATTAAGATAGCTAGTCCTTTGTAGGCAATAAATTATTCAGCTTAAATCAAACCATGGGAGTACCAGAATAAATTACAAGCGGAAGTATTATTATTACTATAAGGTCTCATTTTGTTCAGTGTTGAAATAATTTCCCTCTCCTCCTCATGAGCTTCATCATTATACTCATTCTGGTGAGCAACTATATAGAGCCAGTATTAAACTTCTCGAGAATACCCCTTCGGATATTTTGTAGATGACGGAAAGAGTGTAAACTTTTCTGTTCATCACATCGTTAGATCGACGTTTTGCATGGTGGCATCATCAAACGTAGTAGTTGGTATTTTCTATACACGTTCAGTCTCGAATTAATCCATTCAGTATATTATGCTCTGTTTCTACTGCTCCCTTTGCCTGGCATCCCTTGTCGGTAATAAGATAATATGGTTTGTTGTTAAGCTACGTCACGTCTCCCTGTATTCGTCTAGAGAAGTTGTTTGTAGCTTTATTTTTCGACTTTCGTTAATGAAACTTGTGAAAAATTGTCTATATATATGTGTGTATCACGTTACCGGGAAATATCCACATTTCTTTGAAAACCCCATAGTTGTCCGTAAACTACGTGTAATGTGTGGGTAAACCATTCCCAATGCCGTTTTTCACTGAGGCTAATACGTAGAGTTTGTTCTTGGCACAAAGACCGTGTCAACTGTAAAGAATGTTATTTTGATTAATGTATGATGCAGATCACGTATTTCGAAAAATGTTCTGGGTCTTCCTCGAATATTCGTTTTCAAACTATTCTACTTAGTAAATCACAAACAATCAGCTGGAGAAAACATAACATCCAGTTAGCCCTTGTCAAGAGTTCGTTATGGTGTAAATGTGTTACTGGAGATGTCAGATACCGACAGTAATAATGGTTACTTTTAGAGTAAGCCCGTTACTTTTGCTAGCTCTCTTACACAAACAACACCAAAAAAAACTGCCATTATTGAAGGTGCATGTACTTACTGGAAATAAGGTTGGTTGACAGGAAGTCTCCATCATCCACGCTGCTGCAAGAACTATTCCGAGAGTAAATTTGGCAATACTCAGTCTGAATGTGATTCCTGACTAGGAACAACGTTTTTAGTTCGTCTATATATACAAGGTACTTAAAAGTTTGGTATATTTGGTATGATATGTTATATATATTTGGTATATTCAGATAGTGATACACATTAAAATCATGACTTTCCAAGTTCATATTTACCTTACGATCAACTTAAGTATACTCTTATATTCGATAGATAAAGAGACTGAAGACTATTTTCTGGAATACTTAGAAGAGGTTGGTCTGAAGACCTATTTCCCACGGAAGCTCACCCTGAAAGCGGCCACAGAGGTACGACTGTTCCCCAGAGACGATTCAAAAATTGAAACAGATGATTTACCTTTTCTGTTTATCAGTAAGCTAACCTCACTAGACAGTAGGATTACATGGACAGAGAATCTTCACATAGATGGTAGTGTAAGAGATTTCATATATGCAATTCTTCATTGTTCCGATAATCATTTAAGACAACATTTGCTGGAGAAATTTGCATCTTGTCAACTTGCCTTGCCAGTCTTATTACCTGGGGTAGGAGATGGTGCGAAACCAGAGCTGCTTACTTGGGCACTAAGTCGTGTTGTAAAAAAATGGAAAGGTAATGAAACATCTCTAGCACCAGAAAAACGTATGGTAAGTGAGCCTGTATTTACCACTGCATTCATAAGATTCGGTGATATTCCAATCTCCAAGTCGACTATTTTAAATAATGTCATTGGTAGAGCTCAAGGTAATGAAACATTTCGATATTTTCTGTCTTATGAAGATGAAAAAGAGGACGTTTACTATTGTTCTGGATCTGTGGAAGCCCAATGGTATCTGCCAATGTACGGCAGAAAAGAAGAGTTGTTGAAAGAAGTTACATTATTGTTGAATCTGAGAGGTGATTCCACAGAATTTACTACCGAAAGTGAGTTTACGTGCAGAATAGCTAATGCTATATTCCTATTTGTAGATAAAGACAAATTGGAATGCTACAAAACAGCAATTGATGATATAAAGAAAAAATTCGAAAAAGTTTTCGTGATACATTTGATTGCACCAAGAGAAAAAAAGGTCAAGCAAACACATAAGAAACAACCCAACAGTAGGAGTAAGAAACTCAAAATCGATGCAACCGGTGATAGTGTTGATTTCAGAGTAGAACTTAAAGAAACAGTACTTGCAAAAATCATTTGTGAGAAGGTTGTGCAATACTGCAATGGCACAAGTCGTGAGGATTACCGTTCAATTGAAAACTGGCAAACGTTTTGCTTTAATGCAATAACTGTGGATCAGGACAACGATTCCTATAAGATAGCAAAACAATTGCTGCAATCCTCCTTCCCGATACACGAATCCATTGAGGAATTGAAGAAATCATATTTACATTTACAAGTCGAATGGGTCAAATGGGTCGAAGCTGATAAAAAACTTGTGCGTGTTGGGGTACAAACTGTTGATGATCAGTTTGCAGCAAAGGAAACAACTAAACTTTATATGAGGAAAATTCAAAGACAAAAAGGGTTATCGTCAAAAATGATTCTGTTTTTTGAAAACTTGCAAAGAGTAATGCATTATGAAAATGATCATTTGCATTACTTCATGTCCTTTTTTCAAACACACATCGAAATGATGATCGCCCGTGAAATTCCTCCATTAATAAAGAGAATCGACGTGTTGAATACCTCACTGCAAAAACAAAAGTCTGCTATGAAGCTAGCTTCGTCCAGTGAACGTAGAAACATACCAACTCAAATAAAAGAGTTGCAAAATCAGCTCCTAAAAGAAAGCGAACAAGTTAACACGAAAAACATTAGTTGCGAACACTTTATTCGTGAGTTAGGCCATTGGTATGAAGCAAACTTTGGAGATGAAAATGTTCGAGAACGAAATAAAAAGCTGGTTAAAATGGCATCAAAATTATTTCTTGCAGGATATCCATTGGAACTTTTAGATGGGGAAAGTGCTTACATTCCCATTAACTGGATATCAGGCGTCTTAAAGAACCTCGCAAAAACGCTTAATAACCCCAAAATATTTGTTTTGTCTATAATTGGTATCCAGAGCAGTGGAAAGTCAACGTTTCTTAATAGTATGTTTGGTGTCAAGTTTCCGGTACGTGCTGGTAGATGTACAAGAGGGTTATACTTACAATTGTTAGAAGTGAACGAAGCATTTCATGAACAACTTGGTTTTGAGTATCTCCTGATTATTGATACTGAAGGATTGCATTCTCCAGATCGAACTGTTCTTAACGACCACACATTTGATAATTCGATAGCTACACTGGTCATGTGCATAGGTGACCTTACCCTATTGAATATCGGTCAAGAAACTATTGGCCCAGATATGATTGGCATATTGCAAATAGCTGTCCATGCTTTGATAAGAATGAAGAGAGTCGATTTGGTTTCTAATTGCAGAATTATTCAGCAGAGAGTGAGCGACATAGCAGCTGCTGCCAATAATAAATCTAACATGACTAAAATAAAGGACGTTCTCAATGAAGTCACACGTACTGCCGCTGCTGAGGAGAAAGTCAAAAATATTCACGACTTTGCAGACGTGTTCCCAATGGTTGAAGAAGATGACTTGCAGTTTTTCCCGTGCTTGTGGACGGGTTTAATGTCTCCTCCAAATTTCGGTTATAGTGATAAAATTCACGCATTAAAAGCTAGTATTTTATTGAAGGACAACATATCAAATACTCTGCCTCAGTTAACAATGGAAAAGTTCATAAGTAGATTAAAAGATGTATGGGAAGCAGTTAAATCAGAAGATTTTGTGTTCAATTTTCAAAACAGTTTTGATGCTCTGAGTAACCAACGGTTTCGACTAGAGCATCAAATACATATTGGGAAAATGAGAACTGAATTGACCGACTGGGAACTAAAAAATAGTAATAATCTTAGCAGCGCGACAAAAGATGAATTTATCAAGAAAGTGAAAATCGAAATTAGAAACAAATGTGAAACTGTCAATGAGAAAATAGATGAGTATGTAAAGGCACATAATGATGAAGATGAGGTGAATAGACGGCAACAGAGTATAACAAATGAAACATTCGACATTGGCCGAAATATCCTATCGGCTATCGAAAAAAATATTAAAATTCTCCTGCAAAATAAAGAGGACATTCAAAGCATGCCATACTTCATCGAACAGGCGAAACAGGAACTAAAGCAAGCTGCTAAATGCACTGCACTTGATTTGCTAAAGCAAAATCCTGATACCGTTTGGAATGAAAATAGACTGGATAACGAATTCGATCATCTTTGGCGCAAAAAAACTAAAGAGCTTGAAGAAAACTTCAGCAAAACCAAAATAAGCGACAAAGTCATAGATGAAGCATGCGATAATAGCATTTCTGGACTACTGCTGGACACTGAACATAGTCACACGTACAAAAGCGTTAAAAGACAAAGGGTACCTGAAAATCCTAATCGCACGAGACTGGTAAACGACTTAGATAAACTTTGGCACAGTAAAAGGTCTTATGCAAAGGATTTTTTCAAATACATTACTAAATGGGTTAGTTCGGAATCTAATGACGAACAAAATACTACAAGTGGTGAACTCAATGAAATCTTTAGTGCACACCTACGTGACCTTCGAAAGCATAAAGATATGAATCTGTTTCATCAAAATCATGTTGATACTGTCTTGACTAAAATGTACATGACGTTGAAGCAACACAAAGTCAAAGGTGAATTTTTAGTGAACACTCTAATCAACGCCTCAAAAGACCTAGCTGATGCTTACAAAGAATGCCAAGCAGTGTATGACGAGGCAAATTCCGTGCAAGCAGTGTTTGATAAGGAAAAGAAATGTTTGCGAACTGACTTCTTAGCTTTTTTCGACGAAACCATTCAGATTGATGCAGCTGTAGACAGAGTATATTCAGCGTTAATGACAGCGACTCAAGATATAGTTGTTAATACCTTAAACGTAACTCTTTTAAGCAAACTGAGGACTGATAATTGTTACATTAACAAAGAAAGACTGATTGGTAAAATCTTAGAAGAGCTCTTGCACAAGAAAAAGGCAAACTTGTATGTCAAATTTATCCATCAAAATGAGACATTCGTGTATAGTTGGCTGCGTGAAGCAGTAATAAATACAATGCAACTTGAAGATGGTTGGGTAATCACTTTAATTTCGGAAGAATTAGACAACGTACTACGTAGAATTACCACGGCCTTACGTAATACTGAAGCTTGTTTCACTGAAGCTGAAACTACATTTAAGAAATGGGCTAAGAAATTTGAATTGCAGAGATCTATCAGCGATTACAGATTTGGGGTACAATCTGTTGCTGAAGAATTTGAATTAAGTGACGTTCAAGGCTTTACCGAAAATCTAAACAAAGTTGTCAGTGCAAATTTGAAAAGAGATATACAGGCTGCACTGCATCTGCTGAATTCTGATGTACTAGATGAAACAATTACATCTCTTTTGTACTCAAAAATGAAAAAAGATGTTGCTCAGGAGATATTGGACCATTTAGGAGTTTGCAACGAAGTTTGTCCCTTCTGTAAGGTAACCTGCCATTTACAGATCAGTGGTGAGCATACACACGTCGCTACTTTCCACTACCCTCAAGGTGTGGCAGGTTATCGGTGGCTGGATGCAAAAGATCTAGTGGCCTCTACATGCACATTGTTAATGGCCACAGATTGTGAATATAGATTACAAAAGGAGCCAATAGAGATATTTAGAAAATACAAGGATTATAAAACTGACTATAAGTCTTGGTATATTGAACCAATCAAAGATGACAAACCAATACATTACTGGATGTGGGTATTGACAACTTTCAATGATGAATTTGCGCAAATATATGAGCTAAACCCAGCAAAGATACCAGAAGAATGGAATAACGTTACATCGCATATGGCTATAGAAAGCCTTAGAAAACAATACAAACATCATGAAATTGACACAAAATAGTGCACGTAAGTTTGGAGACTTAAATAAGATCATGGTGGTGTAAAAAGCTAATCACATAACACAACGGAGTACACCTTTTATATATTAAGTTGCGAATTTTAAACTCTCTTGCTAACATGTGCACTTTGAAGCTTTAGGCGAAGTATATTAAACACCTGAATGCAAAAGAAATCAGATTGAAAACATATCTTGGTTTCTGGCTGCTGCTCATTGATTTGATTGACAGGAAACACTCTAAGTATGTAATGATGAAGCATTCCCGTAAGTTATGTGTGCAAACTGTTGCAAAAAAAACCTAATACTAGCCAGGGCCATTCATTAGTAAGCATAAACCATTTGTAGCACACATCAGTATGTGTCTGCCATCTACAAATATCACCAATCCAATTTAACATCAAACATATGATTTCCAGTAACTGCAATTTGATATATAATTCCTCACCCAGTAAACTCAGCATTAGTCATGACATGAGCACCAAATCAAGTAGGTTTCCCTACTCACTAAAAATGGTAATGATCAATAATTGCCTTGTGAAGTTATTAATCATACAAACCTGTAACGTAAATAATGCAAAGCCAATTTGAAGATTTTTACGTTTGACCTTGTGACCCCATTAATATTCATTATATGAGCACCAAACTCAATCTGGTTTACCTAATCATTATTGACCACCAAACCAACAAAGTATGTTAATGATCAATTTTTCCATTGTCTCGTTATTGTACATACAAACTTCTGTTACTTCTGTATATATATGTATGTATATGCATATACTTATATATATATGCGTGTGTATATTTGTATTCAATTGTGTATGTATGTATATGTGTATATGTGTATATATATGTATTGTCGGTGGTGTGGGTGGGGCGGGGGGGGGGGGGTTATACGTGTTGGGTTGGTGTGTGGGTGGATATAAGTGTTACTGTTTTCTTGTATTGTTCTCTCTATTTACTTATGGGAGCGCTCTACTAGACAAGCCCTCTGGATTGTTTGGAGTGCTTCCTTTCACAATTTTCCCTGTTGTTGATATGTTTTGTCACTTAGTTAACTTCTCTGTATTTATATTGTGAAGAAAAAAAGAAATGAAATGAAAATGAAATGTTACAAATGTAACGCTCAGTCCGCCTCCTCATAAATATGCATGATATCAAGACACAGCATGTATAGGTGGTCTACCAATATCATCATACCAATTAAGTTTGAAGAAACTACAACTTGTGGTTGCCAAGTTATTGCAATTTGAAGATATTTACGTTTGACCATGTGACATCATTACTATTCATGATATGAGCACCGAAATCAATAGGGTTCATCAATGTACTAGATGAAACAGCTACATCTATTCTTTGCTCAAAACTAAACAAAAAGATGTTGTGAGATCTTGGACCATTTAGGAGTTTGCAACGCAGTTTGTCCCTTAAGGTTATCTGTCATTTGCAAATCAGTGGTGGTGGCATTCAAAAGAACTAATGCCCTCTCCATGCACACTGTTAATGGCCACAGATTGTGAATATAGATTACAAAAGGATCAAAAGGAGATATATAGAAAATACGGGTTATTAACTGACTGACTATAAGTCTTGGTATATTGAACCAATCAAAAAAGACAAACCAATACATTACTGGATGTGGGTATTGAAAGCATTCATGATGATTTTGAGAGAATTTATGATAATTCCAAACCAGCAAAGATACAGGACGAATGGGATAACGTTACACCAGATATTGCTATAAAAAGCGTAAGACAACAATAAAACATCATGAAAATTAATTAAAATGAAAAATTAAATTATTAATTTGGTGATTGCTTGTCTATATAAACACATTTTATCTTTCATTTTATTACCGTCACTGTTTATATTGAATATGCCTGAAATTTATGAAAATTAATTAAAATGAAAAATTAAATAATTAATTTGGTGATTGCTTGTCTATATAAACACATTTTATCTTTCATTTTATTACCGTCACTGTTTATATTGAATATGCCTGAAATTTATGAAAATTAATTAAAATGAAAAATTAAATTATTAATTTGGTGATTGCTTGTCTATATAAACACATTTTATCTTTCATTTTATTACCGTCACTGTTTATATTGAATATGCCTGAATCGTTTAATATTTTTCAACGAATAACCTACACTTCTACAACATTAGGCAAACGACTTTTATTTTCTACATAAAGTAATGTATTTAAAAAGCTAACAAAAACACAAACTTGTAGCTCTTGCTTTAAATGAACTGTTTTTGTTATTATATTTCGAAGTTGCATTTTATGTAAACGATCATGATGGTTAATTTATAGCCTATAGATATTCAACTGATGCACTCTAACATTGTTTGATAGCTTTCTACGAAACAAAATCTTAATTTAATATCAAAGACATGTTTGCAATAAACTGTATTGTCTTAATAATATAAGATATGATTACTTACAGCCTTTTAGCTAATAGCCTATATTACGTCTCTTGGGCAGGAGCGTAGGTAAGGGGGCAGGCAGAGTACTGCTCGAAATTAATTTCCCATAAAAATTCTCGCATAGGGAATAGGACGGTGATGCCAGACGCAACTGCTATTTGGCAATTTTTATTATCTAAAATTATATCTACATGTATTAATAAACTACAATTAATGTATATTTCTTAATTATTTTTAAGGCTCATTTTAAAGTGCGGTCTCATTATAGCAGGTAGAAGTAAACGTGCATTAGATATTATTATTATTACTAATATTATCATCATCATCATCATTGTTGTTGTTGTTATTATTATTATTACTTTTTTATTATATCCTAGTCCGATTTAATTTTTAATATATGATTGCTACATATGGGATACGAAATCAAAAGAGTTTTAATAATGGTGAGATTTGTTACATTCGTTTTTATACATAATCCTAATTTAAATTAGGCCAGCTTTCCTGTGTAATAAATATATTGCAAACTGTTATAATAACCTTTAATTTAACTTGAACAAATTGAAAATATCTTTGTCAGATCATATTTGTTTGTTTTCAGCTGGTACATTATAACGTCTCTTGTGCGATATGCTTGATTTTATATTTCTACATATCTCATTATATCGTCATGCGATATACTTCGATATATATCTCATCATTTCTGTATTTTGAATAGAGTGGTATATCGCTCCAATCTAATATCAACGAATTGTTTACTAAACTTGCTTATTAACAATATAGCGGTGCATGTCTTTAAGTAAAAAAAATAATTGTTAGTGGGATTCTCAAATAAAACCTGGCTAATGATGATATATATTTCTGTCTTTATTTTTAGCAGTATAACATATATAGCCTGGTCATATACTCGACATGGAAAGTGAGAAAAAGCTCTACAGTTATACAGAATAGGAGGGATGGATTTAGTAAGGTTCAGAGAGTGCGAGTGATCGAGAGGGTTGTTTCGAATTGATAAACGTTTTCAGTTTCATGTACAAGCAAATTAGTATAGGAGAACCACACGGAAAGAGAAAAGTCACAGACTTACCAAGGGTTTAATTACGGACCGATTTTATTTGCTGGCTGAGCACTATTTCGGAAAGTTAAAAAAAAATCCAATTACCTGATCTACGTGGTAATTATTGGACTAATCGGCTGACCATTGTATTATTACATGGTTTATTACAAACACAAAACGTTGTCTTACGGAATTTACTTTAGAAGGACTTTATAAGGTTTACTAATGTCTCAAACTTGAGCCACATTTGTTTTCATTTCTGGGGCGATCTTGTGACTGACGTAACAAAGCATGTAGTCATGTACCTGTTTCTCTTTTGAAGATTCAATTGAATGCCATTTCAGAGTTGCAGTCAAACTAAGAACTACACGCTTTAAGAAATTGTGAAGTATCAAAAAACATAATATTAGGTCTTGCAAACGCTCCCTAAAATGACTTCTGTTTATTGACGATTGCATTGCTCACTGATACAACAAGTATAGGTAATCCATGTAGTTGCTGTCTCTGAAACATTCATGTAAGCAATGAAGTCATTGCTGTACTTCCTCATGGGTACACCACTTTCAGTTAACTTATTATTGAGCATTGGGAGCTAAAGAACATTGTTTTGCCAAAAAATAAATTTCTTGCAATATATTTAAGCAATCGAATGTAGCTACCGCAATATCCTTGACTGGAAATTTTAGTAGGTCTTGTTGGTACGTTCACAAGTTTGACCCTTATCTCCTTTGTTCACAAGATCTGTGGTATTTTGCATTCACGAATGCACCACTATGTGGATATGTGGTCTGTGGAATCGTACTTGCTTATGAAGGTTTCGGTGACATATCTATTTTCGTTTATGTGTAATGGCCAAAATGCTGTTTATTGGTTATATGACCTTTAAACACCTTGGCGTCATTTCACAGACAGGCAATACAACTCATGGTCAATAAGTAGTCTGGGGAAAACAGATTTCACCAAGCTAGATCTACTTTGATCTCGTGACCTTTGGACTTTTACAGTAATTAATACACTGCAAACATATAATCTGTAATATCGGACGAATCGTTATTTTCTTATACATTTATTGGTCAAAATGCTGCTTTCTTGTTACTTAGCCTTTGACCTCTCATGTCACAGCCTGAGACTACAGTATGGTCCTGTTTAGTCAAGGTCTAGATTGCAAAACACTTCGTTGCATACATTTAACCTGGGCCATAACATTAAACCACAAGGTGTTAAATTCCTAGTAAGGTAGACTATACTTTGTCTCAGGATAATAGTTGTATTCACTATAATCAGCACATAATATTAATTAAGAAATGACAACACAGACTGCTGCCATTTGACTTGTATGTGAAGACTAAAAACTGGGCTATGTTTAATGGGGATGCCTTTTAGCTTAAATCTTAAAATTTGATTGTTAATTAGGACTGATTTTGTTTTCAAACACACCCTGTAATGCTGTAAACGAAAACTGAGATAAATATTGCTAATACGAATGATGTGACGTTTAGCTATGCACTGCCATGATCTTATATATAATAATGGCTCTTCAAATACAGTATTTTAGAAATTCCAATTGATCCCTATACTTAAACCATTGCTGGAAAAAAATGCACCCTATACAGCTAATAGCCAGTCGTTTATGATAAAATGTAGAGTAAACAGATACACAGGCTCCTTCTAAACAGAAATCCCTTCTCCATAATTCTAATCTTCTCTATGATATACATCAAACAAAAAGTCATGTTTTCTTATAAGAATTTAACTCTTCATTTCAGACGTTTTTGCATAATTTAGGATAATTGTTTGTTTGTATAGGAATCTCCTAAACACCAAGAGAACTTCTTTTCATTTTGTTAGCAATTTCATTATAAAAATAGACTTAAAAGTCATAAATACAAAGATCTCTTTACCTTTCAATCCTTACTATGACAGAACAATATCAAGGCACTTTCATTAATTATGGAGAAACCACACACCAAGCTTGAGAGTGTTATTTCGCAGTGACACTTCGTTTCGTTAAATCACCTTATTTCAATACCGAACCATCTCAGTTGGCATATTTCAGGTAAATTTAATATGCAAAGAATAATGACTCTTCACCATAATCTACACGCCTAGGTAAATAAATATATTTTCTATGCTTCTGGATTGAACGACTGGTTCCTGCTGATTGAGTCCTCAATTGTTTTTGAATCATATCAATCAAGATTATGAATCAGATTCCCTCACCCTCCATAACATTTTGGTGACATCACTAGTGAATCTGCATCTGAATTTTCAATAAGATAAATAGTCACTCTCAGTCTTCAATCAAACAAGTTTTCTATCCTGTAAAACTAATTTATGTATTATTCACAATATACTAAATGGTACTGCACACAGTACTGCCCTTTACATCATAATTAGACGACAATTCCAGCATACCCAGAGGTAAGACACTTATGAATCCATTTAATTAACTGATATTAACTGCCTGTTGTTCATCTGTGAATCATTCAAGTATAGCATTACTGAGTAAGAACTTTAAAATGATATGATCGGAGTCCTATCCATGAAACAGGCATTCTCTAATGTAACAAAAGCTGCTTATGTAGTTGATATCCATCTTAATCATGTGACAGAAACTTGTTAGTGCTTCTAGAAGGTGCTTTCAATAAAGTACTGCGCATACATTTGTACAAGCTTACTGGGTACAGAGCAACATGTGCTGTAAGCAAGCTGTAAAATCACATAAACACTTGTGCACAGTAAAAAAATAGTATTTTACCGACTCCCAAACTGTCCCTGCTTCTGAGGAACTCACTTTACGGTCTGTACACTTGAAGTCTAGTTAATCCAGCCTACTTAAGTACCACATCCAAACTGGGGTCTGACACAAAGGAGGCTGCAGCCATCGTTTCAGACGAAAGGCTGCAGCTTCTTGTCAAGTGTAACCATATATGAAATCAGAGGGGGGGGGGGGCAGACATGATATTATACAAACGCTAGAGTACATATCTGCAATATGTAACATGAATGTGCATTACAACCTAAACCGTTACATTCTTCAACATTGTTTCAAACGGTTTAAAATATAGCACCATTTTGCATCTAAGCAACCGACATTTTACCAACATTTCTTAAAGGGGAGGGAACAACCTCCCCATAGAACCATGCAAGGAAGGCATATATCAACCTACCATCCCTCCTCCCCCAACATCTTAACTTCCCTTCTCCGCCAGTATAAAGATATTAGTTGCACCCCTGCTTCTTGCCATAATGAGCTACTTCTGATACCATACGCATGAGTTGAGCAGAGTAACTCATTAATTAAACAGAGTGACCATATTGATAAGATTTCCGCCATTTCATTAGCGAGGTGATGGAATGATGTCTATCAAGGAATACAGGATTATAGGCACTGGTGACAGAGATCCTACATCTGAGTACCTGCTAAAGATCTAAGAAGGGTATTATTTCGAGGCAAACTATTCCAAAAGCAAGCTTTGTTATCCATCATGCATGAATACTTACATTGTTTTAGCTTGCAACTTGTCTCCTGGTTCATAGCACCTTTTCAAATAACCGGGAGAAGAAAAGCAGGGGAAAAAAAAACACAACAAGATGCAATCTGCTATTTCAATTATGACAGCTAGAGCAGACATTACATACAAATGAATCCATGGATCACTAAAGGATAATCTGTTGAAAAGTTGGATCCTAAAAGATATATTGCTAACACAAATGTTCAACAACTCATTTTTCAACCAAAGATTGTCACTATTGTATTTTCGAACAATAGAACACTTGAAAAACTTTTTTTTTCATTAATTTTTTTCACAAGAATAGTCTTCAATGATTGTGCATCTGTAGAGTTCCATACGCCATGACTCCTAATATAGAGTTCCTTACGCCATGACTCCTACTGTAGATTTCTATTGGCCATGACTCCTACTGTAGAGTTCCATACGCCATGACTCCTACTGTAGAGTTCCATACGCCATGACTCCTACTGTAGAGTTCCATACGCCATGACTCCTACTGTAGAGTTCCATATGCCATGACTCCTACTGTAGAGTTCCATACGCCATGACTCCTACTGTAGAGTTCCATACGCCATGACTCCTACTGTAGAGTTCCATACGTCATGACTCCTACTGTAGAGTTCTATACGTCATGACTCCTACTGTAGAAATCCATACACCGTGACTCCTACTGTAGAGTTCCATACGCCATGACTCCTACTGTAGAGTTCCATACGCCATGACTCCTACTGTAGAGTTCCATACGTCATGACTCCTACTGTAGAGTTCCATACGTCATGACTCCTACTGTAGAGTTCCATACGTCATGACTCCTACTGTAGATTTCCATACGCCATGACTCCTACTGTAGAGTTCCATACACCATGACTCCTACTGTAGAGTTCCATACGCCATGACTCCTAATATAGAGTTCCATACGCCATGACTCCTACTGTAGAGTTCCATACGCCATGACTCCTACTGTAGAGTTCCATACGTCATGACTCATACTGTAGAGTTCCATACATCATGACTCCTACTGTAGAGTTCTATTGGCCATGACTCATACTGTAGAGTTCCATACGTCATGACTCATACTGTAGAGTTCCATACGTCATGACTCATACTGTAGAGTTCCATACGCCATGACTCCTACTGTAGAGTTCCATACGCCATGACTCCTACTGTAGAGTTCCATACATCATGACTCCTACTGTAGAGTTCCATACGCCATGACTCCTACTGTAGAGTTCCATACATCATGACTCATATTGTAGAGTTCCATACGCCATGACTCCTACTGTAGAGTTCCATAATCATGACTCCTACTGTAGAGTTCCATACACCATAACACCTACAGTAGTGTTTCAAAACTAATAAAAACTAACTTTAAGTTATACCCCATGATCTGTGCTAACATATGATGAACACTGATAAAACCTTACCAACCCAGATGAACCTGACACCTTATACATTTGACAAGCCTCCAGGTATAATTATCAAACCAGGTATCTGCTGGATATTTCTACAAAGAATGAAAGAAAGACAGTAAGAAAGTATGAAGATTAAAATGTTACTCAACAAATTTCATAATTTTTGTTTGTGTAAAACATTCCAAGATTCATAACAAGTTATCAATTTAAAATGATCATCAAAGAGTAGGGGCCAAAGTACTCTTAAAACTTGAAGGTAAATGTCACAGAGGCATGTTTTATGGCACAGAGGCATGTTTTATGGCACAGATAAGATTTCTTACAGTTTGGCAAAAGTATCTGAAAGCAGCATTTTGCGGCCTTTTCTATGATTTTTCTCAACCTCACTGACTCCACTATAACGACATACATAATGGTGGCATAAAAGTCGAACAATTTCCAACTTTCAACTTTGTTTTTCTCCAAGATATTTTCTGTTGCGATCCGAATGAACCTCGCCCATAATATGAATATTTAAACACTACGAACGTCATTGACAAATACTTAATACAACACCATGATTGATTTGTGTACAGTCTATATGGCAGTTGTACCAGGGAGTCCCATAACAACTCCCTGGTTTGTACCAACGCAAAGTCTTGAATCTATTTTTAGCAATGGCTCAAAACTAAACCGGCATCTCTGATTGGTTGAATTCAAACTAGTGGGTTGGGGGAACTGTATGCGATTATTTTTAAATGTGGAATTTGACGTGGACACTTTTCTCATTATCTGCAAATATCCTTAATTACTCGCCAATTAACGTTGGCAGGGAAAAACTTGGCTAATATCTTAGTTTGCTGTTTTGTGATTGATATATTTAAAAACACGATGGACATGTCAATCAAGTAGAAAACGGCGACCAAATGCAAAATGCTGCTTTAATGTATCTGGCAACAGCAGAGGTTTTAGTTTGCTGAGAATACTTTTTGTTTGTCATTATTTATAACAATGTGTATATTGTTTATTAGCTGAAGGAAAATATTGGATATTGGATAGCATTCAACTGGTCCTCTATGACACCATGCAACCCCACTGTACATTTCAGGTCCTTCCACACCCGTGGTTGGGGGGTGGGGGGAACCAGTTCAGTGGTTACTGGTTATACTATGACACCCCTTTCATACAATCCTGTGCCAATCCGCACCTGTGATAATTTGTGATCACAGGAAGAACAAGATAGACACACACATGAGCATGCCTGGTAACCTCACTTGTGACCTCAAAATGTTTTCATGTGTACCTAAAACATGGGAATTTGTGTGAAAAACCTTTGTTAAAGTGGTTAGGCTATGACACCTGTTTAAGATGCAACCTCTATGCTTAGGGCTGTACAACCCTGTATAACCCTTAACCCTATAATACACTAGCAACACTTACATATATGTTATGTTACTGTACATCTTACCAAGTAATTCACACACACGACCAATTAGAGCTATGAATTCAATCAGATAAATTCAATAACTTTCAACTAATTTCTGAAGGATATTCTCCTCCTGAACAAAATCCTGACAAGCACAAATCGAAACCACGTCATCTATGTATGATACATAATTACTAGACTTTTTACTTTTGTCACATCATATAGTTTCATAACCATTATGGAATGATATAGTTATTGTTTGGTGTATCACAAGAGACTATGAAGTTGTGTTTAATACTGTATCCCCATGATGGAACCTTATCATAACAAAAGTCATGTAAATAAACTACATGCATATCAAACCTGATTCATTGATTGCACCAAAGCAGAAGATGTTGTGATCAGGTCAAACTGCAATCCTGTAACAAAGACAAGGTTTGTTCACTTTGAGTTGATCGAAGTAAATGGTTGAATTAAAAACACAAAATTTCATTATTGCCATTTGGGCATGTGTTAAAGAGTGATAGTTTGATACATGTGCAATTCCATCATACTAACCTACTGTACATACTATCAAGTAGTCATTCAGTTTAAATGAATGTCACATTCTGCTGAAATGATATAGAACCTCATTCAATAACAACCTACCTCCTGGGTTTTGAAAGATCTGTAAAAGAACATCTCTTCCCATGATGGTCTCATTCCTCTGGAGAAGTGCATGTGGACTTGGAACGTTAATTAAGTCTGATGCCTTTGCCACTTCATGACCGCAGTTACGACAGAGTAAATGCTCTGGATAAAGAAAATAAAAAACCAAACTTAATAGCACATCACATTCACATTTGATCATATATCACACAAAGTCTGGTATTGTCCTGTATTCCAAGACGCTTCTAGAGCCTTACAGGTAATAATAACAATATTACCATGGTCAACGATAACCGGTTAAAC
>KN888062.1:23833-47951 GCA_000934455.1 Apostichopus parvimensis | reverse complement strand
GTTCATTCTTTGTTTATCTCTCAGATTTAGAGGATAGCGTTACAGTGAGTGTAATACCAAGTGTTGAAACATTACCTCCGATTGGTCAAGAATTTTCTTTGACCTGTGAGGTCAGTGATGGGTCATTCCAACCATACTGGCTAAACCCTCAAGGAGAACGGATCGGTCCATCGTCAAACAGTAAGTTCTTTAAAACTGTAAGAAAATATTACAAAGAACACAAGTATTTAATGTTATGCTCCACAAGAAGAATTGATCAGTCCAGCCTCAGTTTTCAGAGATGGTAAGAAGTAAAAGATTTAAAATAAAAATAGCTGTGTTTTGTTCAATTTGTATTTTTTCCAAGTTAGTTTATGAACAGATACTTATTAAGATTGACACAAGTTAAATCCGTTAACAGAGGAATCAATTAATCATGAACTCGATTCTGTAAGTTAGCAGTTTCTTGGAAACTGTTAGCGATATAACATATTTTGGAATGATCATGAATGTTTGCTCTTTATTTTAGTATTGGATGGAACTACCAGGATATCTACAGAACTAGTATCACCGAGGGTGTCCAGACTGGACATTGTCAACCCCCAGACAGAGGATTCCGGTGTGTACACCTGCCAGATAGGACCAGTCTTCAATGCCATCACCATCTATGTTTACAGTGAGTCTTGAAGTTTATCATCAATCTTACTGTAAGACTAAACACCTGAATGCAAACCAACGTTTATTTCATTTGCCAAAAAAATTGCAATAAAAGGATAATTATCTTCTCAATACTGTCACAATTAATCAGTTGTTGATATTATTTTGTTGGAAATCAAAGAGAGGATAAGCTGTTAACAAACTGTTTTATCTACTGTAAAAAGCCTGTGTCGGTATATGTATCTAGGTTAGAGCAGGGTTTCCATAACTTTAACCCTCCCACGAACCCTCTGTGGATGTCAGAGTTTTCCACGAACCCCCAACTTTTCGAGACACGCTCTGAGTCATTATTATGCTATAATAGGCATAACAGTGCTTCGTAAAAGATCGAGTTCATAGTGTAATATTGTAATGAAAAAAAAAAAAAAAAGGGTTTGTTGATAGGTACGACTTTTGTACATTACTAAATTATATGATATATCAGATTTTAGTTCAACAAATAGTACTCTAGTTTTGACTTTCAGAAACGTCCCATGAACCCCCTGGGATGGACAAACGCACCCCCTGGGGGTTCATGCACCCCAGTTAGGGAACCCCTGGGTTAGAGGGAGTCTCTTTTTGAAACCTTGCAGGATCTTCTTCAAAGGCAGTCAGGGAGAGGCACAGTCAGTTTGCCTTTGAACATTATCCTCCTAGGGTTGATATGTCCTGTTTCTCATTGACGATGACACTATTGTCAGTGAAGTCTGGAAAAATAAGAGGTTTTTTCCACCTTTTACAGTGTTAACTCAAAACAGGAGGAAACATTGGCTACTCAACTAGCAGGCCTTCTTCTTGCTCAAAACCGACATTCAGAGAACAGTTGAGGGGTGAAATTAATTCTTGACTTGATTAATGAGGAACATAGTTCTCAGCATTTTGGTGAAATTTGTATCCATTCATACATGTCGAGTTTGTTCTGTTTTAGACAACAGCATTGACCTTAACGAATGTTGTTAAAATGTGACAACATTTTGCACGAACTTAAAAGTGACTTAATGATACACATGCCTTTTGCTTCTCTCAAGAAGTTGTTCTTTTGAAAATACCGGTTTTAATCTGTATGCTTGTTCTTGACATTTTGTCTTCAATATATCCCTTCATTACAGAGATAGCGTGCGATCCTGCTTGCATCAATGGCGGCCATTGCCTTGACAACGGTTTCTGCCAATGTCCAATCGGTTTCTCTGGCACTTATTGCGAGACACAAGGTTTGCTTCTATTATGACCTTTCAGCAACACACATTTGGAAACTAAGAGTTATATTTAAATGTAGATTTTCAATTTCCTTATTCTATGATGAAACATTGAGATTCATTTTAAGGAGATAAAAAATTGGTGTCAAAATATGACTTAAACGTTAGTTTGTCAGTTTTACGTATTCATTGTTTGTATGCAAAATCCCTCGTGGATATTTCATTCATATGCTAACAAGTACAGATATAACTTGATAATTGGTTGCATAGGAACAAATCATCTCAATCCTATGGTGATACTATTATATTTATTCTTACTGTATTGAGGAGAAAGCTATTTATAGCACTATTAAACAATTCTAGTGTTTGGGTTAAACTTGAATAAGATACTTGGTGAATATTATATTAAAATTACCAATCATTTGTTGTAATTTAGGTAATATATCATTGTTGATTAAACTGATTTCATGGGTTTGTTTCCTGATCTTTAATTGTTGGTTGACATGTATTGCTTCTTCTCCCCCCCCCCCCACCCATGGTTATAGATGTGACTCTTCGCATCACTTCCCCTGGTGTTCCATACGTCGGTCAAGATATTACCGTCCGTTGTCAGGTCTTTGGTGTCTTGAGCTCCTTTCAGGGATTGACCTGGACTACAGGAGATGGACAGCTGATCTTGCCATCAGGTAAGCTTGCTGTGACATAGTTTTATACATGAAACATTCTAGGGATATTCTAACATTGATTGCTTAATAAATATGCTACACATTTTCCTGCTCATTTAGGTAAAGACCACATCTTCATAGCATTTGGTATGTGATAGATATGATTCAAATTTGGTGATAATTTATTTAATGTTTCTGGTAACAGCAGAGTGATTGATGCACCTGGCAATTCAGTTCAAAACTTTATCGTTTTTTTCATTATATTTAACTCACATATTAACAGAGGAAGTTAATGTTACGAAAAAAGTTGCATTTTGATGAATTTCTAAAGACAGAAAACCTTGACTGCTAAGCAAATATTCCAGATGTATCGGGTATCAACGGGAGATCAATTCCAGTCCAGTATAAATTATAAACAATTTATAAATAGGAAGCATAAGAATAGAAATGAAGAAAGGAAATAAGTCAACAATACAACAAAAACATTAAGAACAAAAGTGAGGTCATAGTCATAAAAAAGAAAACACAATTCTTAGAAAACAGGAAGATCATAATAGCAAAGTTAAAGCTTCTGGAGATCGTCATTATGACATCACAGAGCACTTACCTGGATTCACTCCAGGGCAGAAAAATCAGTTCTGATTTAGCCAGACAAAATAGGTAATATATATATTCAGTCAAACATATCTTGAGTTAATTTACGCCATTCTCCAAAAAAAAGGAAAAAAAGGCAAAGAAGAAGTACTGAACTGTTGAATTTTTAGTAATTTATCATATTTAAAATTAACAAAAGTTTCTCTCTTATATCAGGTGGTCGCATTAGAGTCGTCAGTGAACAGTATGACATACTTAACCTGCGAATTGGACGATTTCAGAGCAGTGACATTGGCGATTATATTTGCAGCTACGGCCCAATCAGAAGAGTACTTACCATTATAGCTGCTGAATCAGGTGAAATGTTACGAACGAAAAGGATATTGAAATTTGAAAGAAATTGCAGAGTTTGTTTGACATGATGAGAACTAGAATCAGGCAATTTAAGAGCAGCGATACCGGCAGTTATATTTGTATACTGTAGTTGCATACCAATCAGAAGAAGCATGACTTCAAACTATCTAATGTGGGGAGTTTTAGAACAAAACAAGAGAAAAATGATAAATTTGTTTGAAATTTGAAAGGAATTGCATTCTTTGATATAATAAGTAAGAAAGAAACAATGTCAGTTCAGTCTGTCGGTAAGAACTACGTAATTCTAGGGCTTTTCTGTTGATTTATTTGTTTTACTTTTTGTAAACTTTTTCTATTTTCCTTGCAGAGGAATGCGATCGACTTTGCCACAATGGAGGAATCTGCCTGAATAATGTTTGTCAGTGTCAGTCCGGGTTTAGAGGACCAACCTGTCTTATAAGAGGTATCTTTAAAATATCATCTCTAATCTTCTTAACAATCTGTTCAAATTTACTTTTTTTTACTTTTTGTTATGATGAAATAAAACAGATTTGTGTTCACCATGCTCATTAACCTGTCTGTATTCTGTGTGTGTATTTGTCCCTTCTGTTACTGTAACTTGTTGTTCAGCCTCTGAAGAAGATCCTGCTAGGATCGAAACGTCAGGCCCTCTCACTTTTACACATGATGAAATGGTAAATGAATAATATCTGAGATTTGAATAAAAGAAAATGACATACATAATACTGGGGATTGTAAAATGAAGCATTATCAATCCATCTCCCAGTTTCATAATTTGTTGAGATATTAGCTAATATTACATTTTGTAATTTCAGTTTCTTTTTCTTTTAGATGATTGCATTGCATTCGTTCATAACCTTGGAAAATTACTCAACTTTCTGAGGGAAATATCATTTAATGTCGGTAGAAGGCATAATAAAGTGACTTCATGAAATTAATGAGTGATTTCAAATGTTTTTTTATATTACAATATCTAAATAAGAATTTTTCAGAGGTTTAAATTGACCAATTGCCTGCTTCTTTGATAGATGGACCTAACTTCAGTATCTCCATCCTACCGTACGATATCGTTGTGACCCCTGGGTCAAAAATTGAGTTCATCTGTACCCTAAACAGCGACGACCTCAGGGAAACTCCCAAATGGCTAGGTCCTGATGGCTCAATCGTTACTGTCAATCCACTGGGTAAGTCTAGATGGTGAATCTTGTTCTCTGAGTAAATTGGTCTGATGCTATCAACCCTTCAACATCAGAGGTGATCATGGATGAGAAGCATGAAAAAAGGGGAATGTTCTAAGGCACTGTGTCAAAAGTAAGATGACTAAGTGGCTGCAGTATCATGTAGCCAGGCTGCAGCATCATGCAGCCAGGCTGCATAAGACACAGTTTCACACAATAGGTGCTGCAGGTGTTCAGGTACAGCCCCTATTGTTTGACATTGATGTATCTTAGCTGAGCAGGATATTACAGCTGCTGCAGCTTTTCTTTTTGACACAGTGCCTTTATACACTTGATTCTTAAACAGCAATTGGTTGAAGATTGGTTAAAAGTAGACACAGGTTACGTACAAAATGGCGAGTTAGTGAAAATGCTACTCACACAGACACTGGTTCATGTTATAACATTCACATATTTCTTGGTCAATATCTCACGTAGCTCGTGTGCACAGTGAAAGCCGCAACGGACCCTCCAATAAGCTGGTGATTAACAACATCCAGGGATCAGATTCTGGAGTATACACTTGTTTCTTGGATTCTGTTCGACATGTCGTCAATACAGTGACTCTTGTTGTTCCTGGTAAGTAAATGAGCAACGATTGCTGCTCAAGTATTCCCATGGCAATATTTATAATATTAATTCCTATAGATCTCAGGAGAATATTGCTGCTCAAGTATCCCCATGGCAATGATTATAAATAATGCTTCGGAACTGAGGAGAACAGCTGCTCAAGTGTTCCCATGGCAATGTTTATAATAATGCTTTATATAACTGAGGAGAATATTGCTGCTCGAGTATGCACATGGCAATGTTTATAATAATCCTTTCTATAGAACTTTGGAGAATATTGCTGCCCAAGTGTTCCCATGACAATGTTTATAATAATGATTTTTATAGAACTGAGGAGAATATTGCTGCTCAAGTGTTCCCATGGCAATTTTTATAATATTGCTTTCTTTAGAACTGAGGAGAATATTGCTGCTCAAGTATTCCCATGGCGATGTTTATCAAAATGCTTTCTATAGAACTGAGGATAATGTTGTTGTTCTTAGATATGTCATCTTTACTCAACATCAGGGATTTCTGACTCCTTTTTACCTTATCTGCAACATATCTCTCTATTTCATAATCCGTGTCTTAGTTGCTCTCTTTTTCCTAATCAGAAAATCAAACTAATTAAATAATTAATGAGCAATCTGATACCTCAACTTTTCCATAATTTGTGTATATGATTGCATGTTTTACCTTTACGACTGCGGAGAGCATTGTTGCCCTTCTTGATGTATTAGATAACTCTTAAAAGTGATTTATCGCTCCTGGTATTAAGCTGTTAAACAATTTACTGCTCAGCTAATCCTGATTTTTCTTGCATTTCACATTTCATAATCTTTGTTGGGTGTTGGAGGTTGTCGTAATCTCTTTTGTGGAATCAGAGCTCATTTCAGTTAAATTTGATAGACTCCTTACCATTAGCTTGTCTGACCACTTTGTATTTCTTATTTATCTCCTATTGTTTTAGCAATGCATTCTCACATCTGTATTGAAATTGAATCTTTCAGCACCTAACTGCGATGGTCCTTGCCAGAATGGAGGGGTCTGTACTAGCAGTGGCTGTCAGTGCCCGACAGGATTTACTGGACCTAACTGCCAGGACACCAGTAAGTGAAGTCATTTCAATATATGCAATTATGCAAATACACAGTCATGGTGATACCACTGGGTGACTCTATATGATTCATATATTTGTTTTATCGCCAATTGTGTACAATGGGAAAGGAAGTCTCTTAAGAAGTCTTAAAAAGACTTAACAAGGTAGGTGACTCCCTGAAAGAAAAGATAAGAAAAATTTACAAATATAAATAATACAGTATATACATAAGTATTAAATATACAGTAATAATATCCTAATGATGCTGAGATGGATACGTGAATAGATTATATAATACTGGTACGAGTTAATAATTTCCTTTTTCAAATGTCTGGTGAATGTGGGTTTTGAAACTTTTTTGATAGATCATTTCATAAAATGTCTTTATTTTATTCTTTCTTTCTTTCCATATGTTACTAAATTCTGCATGGTCTTCTACTATATTTCTAATAAGGTTTCAGAGTGGAGATGCGAGGTTCCGTCAACCCTGAGGTTGGTCAATCTGTTAATCTCATCTGTGAGATCGCCGGGACCATTCCGGGCCTCTCACCTTTCTGGCAGGGACCCAATGGCACTGACCTAGAAGTTTATGAAGGTGGTAAGAATTATTCCATGCAAAATAATAATTATATTAATTTTTAAGAAATATATCCAATAATAATCCCACGCACACTGCTCCGACTATCCGATATTAATCCCAAGCACACTGCCCGACTATCCGATATTATGACCATGCACACTGCCCCGACTATCCGATATTAATCCCATTAACAAACTGCCTGACTATCTGATATTATTCCCATGCACTCTGCCCGACTATTGAATACTTTTATGAAAATGCAGAGCATTGCTCGTGGTCGTGATCAGTGTTGTAGTGTGTGGTGGGTTTACAACCATCGTGTGATATTTCACCTTCTGCCTTTATGACACTAACATATTCATCTTGCTATGTAAACATATAAGTACCTCTGCTGACTGCAGTGTAACAACTCCCTCACACCTTCTCACTACTGTGACAAACACGAAATCAAATTAGTGGCATATATTTGCCCATTTATTGTGAGTGGATCACAAGTGTTTATTTTGATATTCTTGTTAGGTTCTGATCCTCCACGTGTTTACACCAGGGCCCAGTCATCCCGAGCGACCCTCTTGGTCATCGATCCTGTCATGAGAGGAGATGGTGGCTCATACACATGTGTGGTAGGACCGGTTGAGACAACATTTACCCTCTTAGTGAAGGGTGAGTGGTTATCTAACTTATTATTAAAGACCAGTTGAGACAGCATTTACCCTTCTAAGTTAAGGGTGAGACAGTATTTACCCCTCCTAGTAAAGGGTGAGTGGTTATCTTATTATTATTAAAGACCAGTTGAGACAGCATTTATTCCTCTTAGTTAAGGGTGAGTGGTTATCTTATTATTAAAGACCAAATTACAAATTCCTGTGAATGTCCCATACTTTCAAGGTGGCACATCTAGTATTCCGTGTGCCTGTCACATCTAGTATTCCTGTGTGACTGTCAAATCTAGTATTCCTGTATGACTCACATCTAGTATTCCTATGTGACTGTCACAACTAGTATGATGTGTGACTGTCACATCTAGTATTCCGTGTGATGGTCACACACATTATTCACGTATGACTGTCACATTTAGTATGTATGTATGAGGGTCACATTTAGCATTCCTATGTGACTGTCGCAACTAGTATTCCTGTATGACTGTCACATATATTATTCTTGTGCGACTGTCACAACTAGTATTCACATGTGACGGCCGCATCTAGTATCCATGTGTGACTGTCATACCTAGTATACATGTGTGACTGTCACACCTGATACTCCCATGTTACTGTCACATCTAGCATTCATGTGTGACTGTCACATTTAGTATTTATGTATGACTGTCACATCTAGTATTCCTGTGTGACTGCCACAACTAGTATTCTTGTGACTGTCACATCTATTATTCACGTGTGACTCACATTTAGTATTGATGTATGACTGTCACATCTAGCATTCCTATGTGACCGTCACAACTAGTATTCCTGTATGACTGTCACATTTATTATTCCTGTGTGAATGTCACAACTAGTATTCACATGTGACTGTCACATATATTATCCATGTGTGACAGTCATGTCTAGTATTCATGTGTGATGGTCACACACATTATTCACGTATGACGGTCACATTTAGCATTCCTATGTGACTGTCACAACTAGTATTCCTGAATGACTGTCACATTTATTATTCCTGTGTGAATGTCACAACTAGTATTCACATGTGACTGTCACATATATTATCCACGTGTGACAGTCATGTCTAGTATTCATGTGTGACTGTCACACCGAGTACTCCCATGTTACTGTCACGACTAGTATTCTTGTGACTGTCACATCTAATATTCACGTGTGACTGTAACACCTACTATTCCTGTGTGTCTGTCACAACTAGTATCCACATGAGACTGAAACAACTAGTATTCATGTGTGGCTGTCAAATCCATTATTCCTGTGTGACTGTCAAATCTAGCTTCATGGCTGTCATTTGTTTATCATTTATCATTCTGTACTTTGGTTCAGTTTATATCATGTCTTGTTTGTTGCTACATCTTAAGTTAATCTTGTGACTTCCACCCACAGAATACCACAACATCAGCATCAGAATAGTATCCAACAGAGATAGCCACGAGGTCGGCCAGATTGCAGATTTGACCTGCGAGATCGTCGGGCAGTCTCCATTTGTGCCTCCTCGGTGGCGATTACCTAATGGACAGGAAGCCTCAGATGCTACAGGTAACATTTCACAAAGTTGAGGACAAAAATAGCAAATCGTGTTCTCGCAATCCGACATATATTGTTGCTTTTTCATTAGTCTTTTGTATTTAATCTAAAGGTAACAGTGTTTAAAAATATTGATTGTAATCATTACATGTATAATAATCTCTGATTAGTTTGTCAACTTACAAATAAAGCAGATTGGTGGAGCATATTGGCCAAATATTGAAAAATGTTAATAACATATAAGAATAGAGAGAGGATATGCAAGAAAGTTATATGTTACCTCAGAGAGTGTAAGCTCAAATTTCTCTTATTATTACCGACTTCAGTAGACATTTTTTCTGACTTTTTGCAGTTCTACATATTTCATCGTATACAAAGCAATACGAACCTCCCGTTTCAACTGATTTTATTTCCCTTTCTTCACTTCAAGTATCCGTTTCAAGGATAACTTCATACCAGGAGAGTGAAACACTCACCAGGCTTGTGATATCTTCGTTGCAACTCAGCGATTATGGGGACTATGTGTGTGTGGTCGGACCGGTTTCTGCCACCCATTCCCTTCGAGTCACAGGTAAGTTCCATATTTCTTTTCTTTTTAATAACTTCCATTTTACATTTGGTGTAAATGAAGTTTCTTTTCTTCTGAAAAGTTTTCTTTAGAGTTATCTTAATTTAATATTAGAAATAACTACCCAACTTAAAATTATGTAATGCATGGTTATCAATTATTTTATTTTTTCTCTTTTGATTATGTCATTGATCATTTCCATCTTTTCGATGAATATTCATCCAATTATCATAACCTTTGACATATTTCTCAAAACTTGTCTTTGAACTGAAGTGCATACATATTTTTAAGGTTTGCAGTGAACATAATTTTCCAAAAACTTTTTATATCCCTTCCATATTTTGAATGTCAAAATTAATTAGTAGATTAAAGATTGATATCAAAAATATGAAGGCTTTCGTCTGATGGGAGTCTACATACAACAACAATGCACTGACCCTGTTGTGTATCACAAAATCAGTTGATATGATTTCTTCTTTTCTTTAAAAGTTCCCAGCTGCCGACCACCGTGCCAAAATGGTGGTGCGTGTGTAAATGGAATTTGTAACTGTCCTCAGGACTTCCCAGGATCATACTGTCAAGGAATCAGTAAGTAAAGCTAGTATACACTAGTTGTAAGATAGTACCAGACTTCCTGGATCAAACTGTCAAGGAATCAGTAAGTAAAGCTAGTATACACTAGTTGTAAGATAGTACCAGACTTCCCAGGATCATACTGTCAAGGAATCAGTAAGTAAAAGCTAGTATACATTAGTTGTAAGATAGTACCAGACTTCCCAGGATCATACAGTCTAGGAATCAGTAAGTAAAGCTAGTTTACACTAGTTGTAAGATAGTACCTGACTTCCCGGGATCATACTCTCAAGGAATTAGTACGTAAAAGCCAGTATACCCTAGTTGTAAGACCAGACTTTAAGTGAGTCCATTCTCAAAGATCTCCTGTTCTTACATAGTTACCTTTACTTGTAGTAGCCTTCATCAAAGTACTTTTGTTCTAGGTAATTACCTTTACTCAAAACTCGCCCGTCTCAAAGTGCTTGTGTTTTCGTGCAATTACCTTAACTCGTACAAGCCCTCCTCAAAGTAATATGTTTCGTGATCCTCGTCAGCCTCTAGAAGGGTCTTTTGGTCTTCAAGATATAAGTCATTGTTTTTAATACAGTGTCCTGTTAGGGTTGTATGTCATACTGCTTTTAAAGACAAATTATCTTTTGTTTTCAACCCTTACAGACATCTTTGTGAATATTAAACCAGTGTTCAATGGTCCCATTGAAGTTGGGTCCAATATTCGCTTTCAGTGTGAGGCATCTCGAGCAGGCAGCCACGGCCCACCCAGATGGGAGAATCCAGATGGCATTAGGATTGTTTCATTTGCTGAAGGTCTGTTATGGTCTTATCATTTTCTTGATTAATACTTTTTTTCGCTATTTCAAGTAATCAGCAGATGGTCCTTTTCTAGTTCGATCTGATCTGATCTGATTCGATCTGTTCCAATCCAGTCCAATCCTTCTCAGCCAAAATAATATCATATCTCCATGGTAATTAAAATCATCTTGTGCACTAGAGTGGCAAGATCAGTCAATTCTACATTTTCACTGAATGTTGATGGCTTTGTTTTTTTGTTATTAAGGTGAAATCCATTCTGATTATCTACTGAACTTTTCATGTCTTTGGTTTTGCTATAAGGTGGAAATCGTCATCTCCATGTGGAATACACTTCAAACACGGTGACAACGCTGGTCATTAATGGACTTGTCCCAACAGACAGGGGAACGTACTATTGCAGAGTAGGAACTGTTGTTGGCACATTGAATGTAGAAGCAGACAGTGAGTATTAATACTGAAGTGTAGTATAGATGCAATCATGAATGTACACTTCTCGGGTGACTGTGGGGCAGGGGGTGGGGGAGTGGGATGGTGGGTAGTCATATGAAATGTAATAAACTTTTGTCATGTTAATACCAGAAGTGAGGAAAATGACACTATGCAATAAGCCAGTGTTCTCTTGTCTCCATAACCAGTTCCTTTATTCTTCCAGTCCCCTATTCTTTGATTCTCCATTACCCCCATTCTCCCATTTCTTCATTTTCCTCCCTCTCCAATTCTCCCTATCCTCGATTCTCCCATTACATCATAGCCTCATCTCCCCATTCCCTCATTCTTCTCTCCACTTCCCCCATTCCCTGATTCTCACAGTGCGACCATATCCCCAACCCCCCAGTACCTCTTTCTCCTCCCCTTCCCATTCTCCCTTCCCTCAATTCTCCCATTACATCATAGCCCCATTCTCTCATTGCCACCACCCCACCCTTATTCCCTGTTTATCCCATTATATCCATATCCCTTTTGCCTCATTCTCCACCCTCACCCATTCCCTCTTAATCCCATTACTTCCATATCCACATTCCCTCATTCTCCACCCACCCTCATTTCCTGATTTTCCCCATATTGTCCATCTCCCCATTACCACATTCTCCATCCTTCCCCCTCCCCATTCCCTGGTTATCCCATTGCGTCCATATGCCCATTCCCTCATTCTCCACCCACCCCTCATTTCCCCATTACGTCCATATCCCCATTACCACAGTTTCCTTCCCTTTCCATCTCCCTTTCCTCAATTCTCCCGTTAAATCATAGCCCCATTGCCCCATTACCTCGCATTCTCCTCCCCCTCCCCTATTCTCACATTCCTCTGCTAAATGATGTAACATGACAGTGATTTCATATAAAGCAACCTAGCGATGTTAATTTGTCTCTCCATTGACATGAATGAAACTGAAAAACTGTCATCAACAAATTATATTTTCAAATGGATGAGAGTAGAATCTTACATCATGTCAACGGTTAGTTAATAGTTCATTCTTCGACCACGTACTGTTTCTGAGATGTGTTGTCCACATAGTACTTAACAGCAAACCCCATCTAAATGTGGATTTATTTATCAAGTACTATATTATTATATGAAGTAAATATAGTATAAAAGATAGGTGGTTTTTCTTTGACATATCTTTGGCTTCATGTTATGACTGGTGCATTGTCTCTGTGATTTTTTGTCCTCCTCCAGTCCAGAATTCAGTCTGTGCCCAGCCTTGTATAAACGGTGGCTCTTGTTTTGATGGGAGATGTCACTGCATTCGTGGATTCGTTGGACCCCAATGCCAATTCCAGCGTGAGTTTAATCTCTCTATTTCTTCTTATGTTGCTGTAATTTGAACTTTGCTTGCAATACCATCATTCATGTATAGGAAAAAAACAAGACTCAATGTACACAGATGTTTCTAATTTGGGTATTTTATTCCCCATGCCACATATCTCAGTGATCTTCATAATTGTCACAGAATCTTCTAGAAGTTGGAATATTGGTCAGTCATGCTAGTACACCAAGCCCAATTCCACAGCATCTTACCTCATTCAAACATGTAACTGAACACTTTTAAATTTTTGGAATAATTGTGGTGGTAGAAACTTCCAGAAAGATAGATGAATTGGAAACATTTAGAACCCTGTGCTGATACCAATTAATTTCACCAGCCATCCAAGAAGTCAAGAAGAACTGATCACCAAGCGAGGCCACTGACTCAACATATTGTGACTTATGGGCAAATATTTATGCTACATTGACTCAGGTTTGATTGGGTAATAACCTAGTGGGCATCATATTTATTTAAATGCCTAAGTGCCATTGAAGATGACAATTGTAAACAGCACAACATGTTTGATAACAAGTGGCTGCCGTGTAATATTTTTTCTCAACATTTGTGTTACCTGGTGCTATGTATCCTATGCACAAAGAACATTGAAATAGAATTTTATCAACATCACAGACATTTACAGAAGGATTTCTACTTTGTTTGGATGAGTTGGAGTAATCTAATCCAATCTAACGTCTCTTCAGGATATTGTAATTTTTCTTTGGTTCCCTTTTTATTCCTCCTCCATCAGTACCTGATGACATGGATGTGACCATTATACCAATCCAGCCCATCCCTGATGAGGATAATCCCTTCATCCAGTACATATGTGAGGTTGCTCATGATAGCAGCTTTCTTAATCCTGTATGGTATATGGGGAACAATACCTTAATCCCAACCTACCGATCTCGTAAGTACATCCATTCAACCAGTACATCTGTAAGGTTGCTCATTTTAGCAGCTTCCTTAATCCTGTATGGTATGTGAGGAGCAATACATTAACCTTCCAATCTCAAAAGTAAACCAAGATTTGCTGTTTTTTTAATAAAAGGAAAACTCAGAAACACCCAGTGACCAGTGGGTTATTGACAATATCTATTATAAGAAATTGTGCAACTTTCTAAATAACATAATTTTTTTTGTATTACTTTATTCTTAATAGACATTTCCTATCAAACATAGCCAGCTGCTTGTTGAACCAGTTTTAATTGTATTACTTTGCTAATTCAGATGTTACAACCCTCTTTATTATTTCTATCAGTTATTTAGTGTAGTGCATTCCAACTAGGCTCAAGAAGCCTAACACTAGTTTCTTTGAAACTCTGTGTAATGATTGTAGCAGAACAGCAGGTTATATCAAACCTTCACTCTAATAACTTCACCAAAAAAAAAAAATCTTTTTTTTTTATTGGAACTATTTTTTCTATTTCAATACAAATATTTCATGTTTGACCGGCATATTTCTCACATTTGGATCTCCTTTTTTCTCCTTCTTTTCAGCCGCTCAATACCAGCGTAAGTTTGTTCTGCCTCTCAGTGACAGGTCCACCCAACTCACCATCAGGAATCCTACAGATGCAGACTCTGGAGATTACACATGCGTGGTCGGACCTCTCAGGACACATTTAAGAATCACTGTAGTAGGTATGTGTAAATGTTACATCATGTTTATGGAGAAAGGAGAAGGGCACTTAATTAAGTTAAGAATACTTTCTCGGTAGAGTTTCATTTCGCTCCACCACTTTTAAGATTATAAATGTTTCCGTCGCATGGATATGAAAACAATGTTAGAACCATGGCTTGTGTGAAGGGGTGAAAGTTCCTTGGGGAAGATACTGTATTAACACTATATAATAACTCATCTTTTCAATACTGGTACCGTGTTGAGATATAGTCTGTATGGGTATTAAAAGTTTCAAGAAAGCTTTCCAAAATATATTCCTCTGTGATCTTGCTAAAGTCAAACATCTGGGAATATTGGTCTCCATTCTGTTGCTATCTCTTACTCTTCAGTCAACGATTTTTGTCCGGGTGGCTGTTTAAATGGAGGTAGCTGCTTGCAGGGAGTTTGTCAGTGCAGAAGTGGATACATTGGAGCCAGGTGCCATATTGCAAGTAAGTAAGAATAGCAAGAAAAAAGAAGAAATACATGCAGTCTTGATATTTTTCAGTGCATTAATATTATTGTACATCTCCTCCAATTATGAATAACTATGAGGATGAGATATTCATAAGATAGCCTTACCTTGACATGTCATTTGACTTCATCGCAGCATTTGAGATACGTATCCTGCAGCCTCCACAGCAGTCGATCGCCATCGGTCAAGATTTGTCCTTCACTTGCGAATTAGCCGGTTCCACCGGTCTGACCAATCCGATGTGGAGAGGACCCAATGGACAACCCATCAGACCTGGTAGGTTGTCTGGATGAATAATAACAATTATTGTTACGTGATATTTCTCTCACATGAAAATCCAATATGGACTGTACATTTAAGAAAAAAAGCAACATCACAGGCATTCTTAAATTTGACTTTGTGTTTCTTGTTTCCACGATAGCAAACTGCTTATTTCAATGAGTGTTCTGTGTATCTCTTGTCAATCTAAAATGATGATGAAGTCGCAAAGTTGTCTGACGTGATTTTACTGTCGTTTCCTTCAGATGCGAGTCGACGTATTTACACCATGAATTCGTCACCTAGTTCTACCACCCTTGTTATTACGAATATAATGGGAGCAGATGCTGGCACCTATACCTGCTACAGAGGAACCTTTACAACCACCTTCACTATACAACTTACAGGTTTGATATGAGAACTACCTTTACAATACAACTTACAGGTTTGATATGAGAGATTATGAGTTTCTGTTGAACTCTAAATCAGTCTGTTTCATTGTATCACCGCATGGCGTCGTGTTCCCCCTTGGGTCGGGTTGGATTTAAATCACCCAGCAATGCATTACTATTCATGTATCTATGGATGTAATGTCACCTAAGAGCAGCAGTGTTGTAATTCCTCATGTTTCTTCAGTGTTCATATTTGTGGGGGAAAACAAGGGAAGAAACCCAGAGTTTGTAGAAATTAAGTAGATTAATAAAGATTAATCAAACACAAAACTTCTGTCATTTCTTGGTTGCAAACTTTTTGTCATCAAAAGTACAGAATATTTGTTGTTTACTACCTCGTAGGCAAAAGCAACCGTTTATGCGGTAAACACACACGAAAAAAAGAAAGAAAAAAAGGCAGGTTTCTTCCCTTGTTGTGGATTTACATGTGAATTATCTCTATGTTCTAGTGCATGTTTCTATGGATACCATTTTCACTCTCTTGTAGATTTTTCATAGCCTAGCTGTATTTTGTTGTGTTGAATGTCACATATCCTATTTTCACATTTGGGTATCATGGGAAAACCACCATTTTTCATTCCATTTTACATTGTTTATCACCTCTTCGTGTGGTTGGGATTTCAGACTTGGTGTTTCACATTTCAATATTTTTTTGAGATTAAAAGAAGTAAATACATTTTTTGATTGTTCTGCCACTTTTCTGCCACAATACAGTTTTGCAGTTGTTTAGTAATTTAATATTGTATTTTTGTACTTCAATTTCAAATATTACAGTATGCTCAGCACTACTGAAAGAAAGAACAAAAATTAAAAAATGGGGAAATATGTTTAGAAAACGATTTTGCTGTACATCTGCTGGTATTATTGTCATTAAATTTATCTTTCAAACAGTCTGCTTGGTCAAATCCACTCAAGGTAGTAGACTGCTTCAATCTGTTATATATAAATAATCTGTTGAAATTTATTTGGGTAAATGCGTTGCATACTAACTTGAGTTTTGTATTTCTCAAGAAAGTTTTTTTTTAATTAAACAAATGCCTAAGAACAAAAGAAAGAAATTAAAGCTTCTTAATGAAAAAGAGAAAAAAATAAGTATTATTTGCTTTTCAAAAAGGGGAAAAGAAAAGCTTGGATTGCTGTATTGTCACAAGTAACGTCCATATTTAAAGGCACCGTCAGAGTTTCTTGCATGCACATATATTTTTCTGATTTCCATTGGGATTTTGCTCATCTGCATTACGATCTTCCCTGCCTATATATAGCAAATACCACACAAGTCCCCTGTTTTAGGTCAAACACAGGGGAGATTGAATATCTACCCAAGTTGGTAATGCTAGCCTTACTGAACGCTCCTCTGCACAAATTCATGATTAAACACACAGTGTACCATTTCAGTGGTCAAGCCAAATTTGTATTCACACAGGAAAGTAGTGCTGGCCTTTAGTACTTGTGTTTACAATCATACGGTGGCTGGTCAATAAATTATGTCCGCTCAAGGATGAGTCCTAATGGCAGATGGTTTTTGCTATCAAGTAACAATTATTAATGCTTGAGTGAATTGAGGAGAACTGTTTTTTCTATAGGCAGGCTTGACCGTCATGTGATTGGTAAAAGAAAAAAAAAAGGAAAATTGTCAGTGTTGCTTGTTGCAGGCCTTCTGGGAATGTTTCATAATAATAATAATAATAATAATTTCAATGTTTGTTTTTAATATCTTATTGTTGTGTTTCAAATCACGGGTGGCATGTACGTGTTGCATGTGCACGTGTGTATGTATTTTTGTTTGCATTTCTCCTTCGTCTCCTCTCACACAGGTGTTCAACCGTGCCATCCTGGGTGCGAAAACGGGGGTATATGTTACAGAGGTCAATGTCAGTGTGTTAGCTTTTTCACTGGTCGTCAGTGTGAATTCTTTGGTAAGACGTTTTACAGGTGCATTTAAATAGGCAGTAATTTGTGATGGGAGACAGGAATGAGCAGCCCATGAGCCGAGGGGACTCATGTTCTTATGATGGACCAGTACTGTATGCATTAGAAACATTGAGTGAATGTAACAGCAGATGCTGTGACAGTAGGTTTGATATTAGTAAATATTTCATGAAAGTAGTGTCCTGTATAATAAAGAAATTTGTTTTGACTACCTCATTTGCAAACATGCGAGGTGTATGCCCAATTTTATAACTCCTAGTGCAAGTTGGTGAGTTGAAAGTGAAATAGTGGAGTTCCATTCAGTTATTGAACTGCAAAGACAGTCCATGATTATTAAATATATCAGGTTGTTATTGGTATCACACAAAGGCAACAGGTAAGTTGAAGTTCTGTTAATTCTTGTATATCTTTAGCAGTCTTGACTTATCCTGTCCGATCTCAATTTGTTTTTGATCGTCATACTGTCTTGAAAGTTGAACGTATGTCCTTGCATATTAACACCCTGGTATTCAAAGTGAGAGTCTCAACCCTTTCGAGGGTCACCCCAATTTTTGTTTCAAATGATCAACAAACATTTTTGAAGGGTCAAAAACAAAATTTGTTGATATTTGCAGAGACAACCGAAAAAGTGGAAAAAATCTGTAACAGAAGTATTTCAAAGTTGCAAAAGAATACATCGTTTTGCAACTAGAAACCCTCAATCATATAACATTTTCTCAAAGTGAAAAGGGATACTTCATCCCCATAGATACCTCCCCTAGGCCACAACATACACCTCTGGAGGGTCGCCATTACAAGGAAGTTAAAAATCAGGGTATACTAGCAAAAACAAAAATTGAATACCAGGGTTCTAACTAATACATCCCTGTTCCATGCATGTTTGTTATGTTATTCACCATGTTTCCTAGCTTTGACATATCTGGGTCTGTCAAAGTGTTTTGATTTATCGCTTTGTCTTACAAATTGATGTACAGAGTTCATTCAAAATCAGCTTGTGACCATGACAACCAAGATGCAGTATGGTTTGTCCTTCAGATTTTGAGGCAAAAAAAGAAAGTTTTTTTTGAGTTTGGATTAGCACCTGTGAAGCTTGAGGATTAAGCTTAGGGTGTGCTTCACAAACATATTTTCTCAGTGGGGTGGATTAGCACTTGCGAATCCCGAGGATTACGCTTAGGGTGTGCCTCACAAACATTTTCTCAGTGGGGTGGATTAGCATCTGTGAAGCCCAAGGATTAAGCATAGGATGTGCTTCACAAACATATATTCTCAATGGGGAGTCGTCGGTCACATCTCGTGGTCTGTAATGTCACCTGAGCAAATGTTCAATAAGAGATTTTACTTCCTTATAAATTAAAATAGGTTACAGTTCTATTGATGACCACTGTTTTTTCTATCCACTACTAGTTTCGATGTCAAACATAAATTGAATATTCTCTAGAGGCAAGGGACATTCTTGCATCTTTAAAACAAATACTAGGCAACTTCTTAGTTATTGCTCATCTGAAGCTTCATAAAATTTTAGAAAATGACAAATGATTTGTGGGAATTTCACATAATTATATTAGCTACAATGTATTAAAGAGAGATGTGGACCTTGACATTTATGTCAAGAAATAACTGTTGTCTTTGTAAGAACTCATAGACGTGCTTAATATTTTCTCGATAATGATGTACTAAATATTAAGCTTTATCGGTGTGGTCTTAATAATGTTTTGTTAAATATTATTGTGCTTTGCTTGCCTAAAATATATTCTTAAAAACATTACCTTCAGTTGTCAGATGTTAGGCTAATGAACAGTATTCATTTGTTAATGCAGCATCGGTTATTGATTTTTGTTGTTACTATGAAATCTATCATGCCCTCCCTAACCATAGAGGGCAGCGTATTCAATACACTGGAATTTACTTGAAAGGAATGTTCCCGTGGCAGAAAATATTTCCCTGATAGGGAAAATATCTTGTTTTTAACTTGAGATGTGGTTCATTGAATGTAAACCTACATTGATTGGCTAAGCCCTGACTGATAATTCTGACTAATAAAATGGATTCTGATTGACAAAAATAACTTACAATTTTATTTCCTTCATCCGATGAGTTGCAGTATTCAATTTTTTTAATAAATTAGTGCATTTTCTTTTATTTTTCCTGAAAATTTACTCCATGAAATGATTTGCCAATGCCACCAAATCTCTCCTTTATTGTTGTGTAGTACCTCCCTACTACATCCGCATAAATCCACCCGACAACGATATATTCTCCGTCGGTAACAATGTGACCTTCTTGTGCGAGGTACCGGTCGGTAGCAACTACGGATCGCCAGTGTGGAAGTTACCCTCAGGGGCTGTTATACCAGAACAAGGTAGTATAGCTTTTGCCTTATTTTTATTCCATATTCTTTGAAAGTGACAACATTGTCCATCACATCACTGACATGTGTCTTGTACTTGAGTGAGATTCTGGCCATCATACAAACTCAACAGATACTCATCCCACCCAATAAAAATTAATAAATTAGATAGAACTCCACCCTCCCTCCCCTCTTCCCAACCCCCCCTTATTACACCTTATTATGTCATAAAGTGCATCATTCTCTCTTATGCAGGTGGTGGTATGGGTCACATCTATTCCAGGATGGTTAGCCAGTATTCTACACAGCTGATATTCCAAGGATTGAGAGTAGAGGATAGAGGGAGCTATACATGTGTTGCAGGTTCACATAACCAAACATTTATGTTTTTCATAAGAGGTGAGTGGTTATAAAAGTACATTAAAGGTCTTGCTTAAATGTCATTATTAATTCAGAAATTAAAAGAGGATTGTATATTCTATCTTATAATAAACTGTGTAGTTTGGTTCCTGATGTTTCCTCCTAAGCAATCATTTGGAATATTTCGCTTGTCATGGTACAGGTTGTTCAATTGTAATATCTTACCTGTGAGGATATGAGTTAAGAAAAATAATGGTCTTGGTTAGTAACCAAGAAAATTACCGCCATAAAGGAGGTGTACTTGAGTTTTTATTTTGATCTTTATTGAGTGTTTCCTTTGTACCTTAATTTGTACATTGTAGACACTCCTTGTATTTTATTTTGTACATTGCAGGCACACCTTGCATTTTTTGTGTACATTGCAGACACTCCTTGCATTTAATTTTGTACATTGCAGACATTTCTTGTCTTTTACTTTGTACATTGCAGACATTTTTTCTATTTTATTGTGTACAATGCAGACATATCTTGAATTTTATTGTGTACATTACAGACACCCCTTGTATTTTATTTTGTACATTGCAGACACTCCTTTTTTATTTTGTACATTACAGACACCCCTTGTATTTTATTTTGTACATTGCAGACACTCCTTGTATTTTATATTGTAGATTGCAGACACTCCTTGCATTTTATTTTGTACATTGCAGACACTCCTTTTTTATTTTGTACATTACAGACACCCCTTATATTTTATTTTGTACATTGCAGACATTTGTTGTATTTTATTATGTACATTGCAAACATTTCTTGTATTTGAGTTTGTACATAGCAGACTCTCCTTGTATTTTATTTTGTACATTGCAGACACTAATTGTATTTTATTTTGTACATTGCAGACATTCCCTGTACTCCGCCTTGCCAGAATGGTGGAACCTGTATGAGCGGAAGGTGTTTCTGTCGTCCCATGTTTGTAGGAACATACTGCCATATAATAAGTAAGTTTACACTTTCACCGGCCTGCTGCAACAAATGAATAAAGACTTTGTAAAGCTGTATTACAAGGTGATTTCCCTGTGATCTTGTTAAATTGAAAATTCTGGTGAGATTTTGCAAAAAAAACAAAACCTAATCTAACTTTTCCATACATCTAGCTATATCCAGAACTGGATAATATTTCAATTTTCAGCAGGATTGTCCTGATGGACTGGATAGTACCCGGTGCTTCCCTAGTTAACACACAGTTATTATGCATCGGGTATCCAGCAGGATAGTTCCTGATGGACTGGATAATTCCTGGTGTATCTCTAGTTAACACAGTAACTATGCACTGGATATAAACCTGGTGCTTCCATAGTTAACACACAGTAACTATCTACCGGCAATGTAAACTTTAATATGCTCACACAATCCAAAAACATGGTTGAACAAGAGTATTCTACTTGTTTAATATGCCAAGAGTCTGTAGCTGTTTGAAACTATGGGATTGGTGCTTGCAGTTTTGTGGTAGAGGGGTAGTTATAGGAGATTCAGGTTGTTCATCGACCCTGCCCTCACCCCTCTCCAGGCCTGGCAAGTAAAGATAGCCAAAGAGAACATTTATCACATTCTCAAATGTCTGGCTTTGTGCTCAGGTGCATTTCTGTGATAAGTGGTTGTTATGCTTGGAAATTTCTATCGCCCCAGGTATAAGAGAAATTCTTATGTACCCAAAGGTAAATGGCAGGCATGATTTACTTTTAATAAGAAAGATCTCCAGTTTGCTTGAAGAAGCGTTTTGTAATGAGAGAAGAATCGTTGGCACGCTTTCTGTGGTGGTAACTTCGTCAAACAGAGCCATGTCTGTGTGGCACTTATTCAAGTTCCTGCAATTAAACTCGGAGATCTTTCTTTGTTTATGCAATAGTTTTAGCATTCGTTATACAGCGGAATTCATTTAAGATATACCTTTTGATCTCATTTTAACATGTACCCTTACTTTGTTTCGTCTCTGTTCAAGAACCTGCCTATGAGATACGAATCGTAGGCAGTCCTAATGGAAACATCACTGTAGGACAGACAGTCCAGTTTGTGTGTGAAGTGTCCCAGTATGCCGTCAGTAAATACCCTCAGTGGATCGGACCAACGGGAGATGTCATCAGAAATCTTGGAGCAGGTATGTTCGGAATGACTGCAGTACAACGGCAGTTATATGACAAAAACGTTTTTGTTGCTAGGTGACACTTGCTCTTACATCTACATCAGGGGTGGGCAAACTAGGGCCCGCGGGCCACATGCGGCACCCCAGTGATTTTTTTGCGGCCTGTGAGATGTCTCAAGAAAAAAAAAAATCAATCTATTTTACATCACAAAAAAACGAGCTAGCTGCTTAGAATTTATCGGCACTAATGATGCTGTCAGGTAGGCCCATTATCACCATTAATTATCAACTGTACTGTATTGACATTATGCTTTTGTGAATACAGATTAGTACACACACCTATTGCTTGAAAGTCCTCGGAATCAAAGGTTTGAAATCAACAGCAGGTCATTGGTTAGGTGGGGCCCTGTCAATCTTTCACTCCTAAAATCTGGCCCATTCATTCAAATAGGTTGCCCACCCCTGATCTACATCAAGTGTTAGTAGAAAAACCTTATAACTAAACTCTTGACCATAATGTAAAGAATGCATTGTCATTATGTTTGCGGTAAGATGGAGGGGATTGATGCCGGGGGGTGGAAGGCAGTCAAGTAGGGCACAGGCATACCTGTTAGCACCTATCAAAGTGGGATCTCCTGTTTTGCTCTACATCCTCTTCCCAGATACTTAACGACTAAAGACTTAGCCTTTGTGGTGTTTAATAAACAAACATTCCCCAATGTTAGCAATTTATCATAAATATTCCATAACTTGACATTTGACTTCTAGAGTTAATTCTACGTTTGCTAAGTCTGCTCAAAATGAATGACTTAGCTGTACACTACTTTTTGTAAAGATCTTTGACTGGTTTAACGGTGTTTGGCTCTTGCTTTGCCTTGCTTTAAATACAGAAAGAGTGATGTAAATTATTCTGAATTTGTGTATTGCTTGTCTCTCACTGATAGGAGGAACTCAGCATATACACTCAATTTCCCAGAATGCTCTGCAGTCTGTCTTACGAATCCTTAATGTACAATCTGTTGATGCCGGTAACTACAGCTGTGTGGCTGGCCCGAACAGAGCATCTCTGTTTATCAACATCAAAGGTAAGTTGCTGGATTTAAAATCAGTGTTTTCTATTTTTTTTGCCAAAAAATTAGCATCTCTCACTCACATTTATAGCTTATTGCCTGATTGTCAATATCTTTGCTGACACAATTCCAGCAAATTTGTCATTTTCAAACTGGATTTTGAAACAGCAATATGAGGTATACATGCATAATTTCTTAAACAAGCTGCTGGTTATGAATTTTAATTGGTTCTTAGACCAAGCTAAACTAGTTTCTCCTCTCATGCTTTCGTTACAATGGAGCTGTAAGCCGTCTTACTTTTAGTAGGGTAGGCTTTACTCACAGTTTAAAGCTCAATTCTAAAATACATCATATCAGTGTACAGGAAAGCATGATCTATTTTAGGGGTGTACCACCCTATCCCAAAATCATTGGGTTGACAGGGGAAAATCTTTCAGATTGAAGGTGGACTGTGAATTTTGAAACATGTCTTTGATAACTAGAGTAATATGGCACAATATTTCAT
>KN888062.1:0-14120 GCA_000934455.1 Apostichopus parvimensis | reverse complement strand
CATGATATAAATATTCATAGCATAAATATCATACTATAAACTAAGACATAAGACAAAATATTTTGTCATGTAACAGGGAGCAGGCGACATATATATTCCACCCGTGCCTCTGAGTACATCACAATCCTGTATATCAATGATCTCCAGCCGTCTGATCGAGGAAACTATTACTGCAGGACAGGAACGCTTTCTGCAAATGTCACCCTCTCTTTACAAAGTAAGTACAAAATGAAGATTGGATTTTTCTTCAAAGAAATATTTCCAACATCAAATCTGTTGGGGGTGTTGGTTAGGGGTATGATCTTAACATGCCCATTTAGATAGATGTACAGGACTGCTTGTCACAGGTATCACTTTCACCCTTACCAGTGCTTTGACTATCACAGAAAAAGAAATAAAAAGACACTTTCTTGGTCCCAGCCAAGGTACTTTCAGAGTAACAGACTTATGTACATTAGCACTAGGCACAAGAGAACTAAAGTAAAGTAAAGTAAAATTTATTGATATCAATCATAAAATGAAGATATAATAAAATGGATCCGCAGCTTAAAAATATGCAAAATATAAATACAAAAATATGATAAAAATCATCCAGTTATATGACAGTTCAAAAGCTTAATACTCCTCGGTAAAAAAGAATGTCTAAAGCGTTCAGTACGCATACGAGGTAGGGTATACAACCTGCGTGGAGTGGTGTAATACTTATGGAGAGGATGGTCAGGATCAGTCAAAATCCCTCACACATAATGAAGTACAATTTCTTCAATGTAACGATCATCTATAGAATAATACTTTCTGAAATGTCTGTTAATCAAATTGAGTTGAGTCTTGAAACAGGAAGAGAGCCACACAGGAGCACAATAGACCATGAGTGAAAGCACCATGGAACGGAAGAGCCAAAGCTGTTTCTCATATTCTAGACCAAAACCTCCCAACCTATAAATACAATATAGCCGCTGCTTTACTTTCGCAAGTGTTGAGCCTATATGAGAGTCCCAAGTGAGAGTATGATTAAATATTAGTCCTAAATATTTAAAATCTGACACAACCTCAACCTCACTATCATTAATTATAACTGGATCATGCATCTGAACTGAACGGAAATCAACAATTAATTCCTTGGTTTTGTAGCTGTTAATAAAAAGGTAATTGGTTTCACACCACGCTACAGTCTCCGCAATAGCTGTGTGGTAATAGACAATGCTCTGTGGATATTTATCATTACACAAACCAACAATAGCCGTATCATCTGCATATTTTATAATGTAAACATTTTCATAAAGTGTGGACAAGGAATCAGTATAAATCAGCTAACTCTGTGTGTAGCTTCTACTTAACATAAATCATCAGTGGTATTTCATGTTAACATGCATCGATATCTTTGCAGAAACATACTTGATATCTACAAGGAAAGAATGATCATTTGACACCAGAGCTTTACCATTTTACTCTGGTCGTTTCTTTGGAAATTTTAATGGAGAAGTACATGAAATAACCAATGATCCCCCCCCCCCCTTACCCCTAATTCTATACCTGACAAGCCATATCTGCTGTATTAACAGTATTGTGATCATAGCATAAAAGTGTTGCATTGGCCCGATTGCCCCAATGAGCAATGGTAACCAATTAGTATGTACTTCATTTTCTTAGACTACGACCAGAGGGATGCAACATTCATCACACCTTATCCACCAGTCGTAGGGACGGAGTATATTGTCATTTGTGATGTAAACTATCCTGTACCTGGGGATCCACCATATTGGGCTAGTACAAATGGATTAGAAGGTACGTCTGTATTCAAATAATTTAGTCAAGTAAGCAAACAAAATTGAAAAAAAAAAAGCTTAAATATTGTGCACCATGTCTAGCAATTTTATATAAACGCTTTCGACAATTTTCTTCCCTGAAACTCCAGATGCTGTATATTTTTTTGTAACTATGGCATCTAGATCTGAACACATCCGGACCTATTGATGGGGTGCATGTCATGTTACATAGCCCACTCCTAGAGGCAACATAGGGGGTGTGTGTCTTGGTACTGTTGTTATTAATATATCAGCATTAATATTCCACTTGTGCATAATAAGTGAGAAAACGGGAGAAACGGAATGGGAGAAAATTTCCTGTGGGTTATTTCCTGTGAGTTATTTCCCTGTTAAAACCCCATAGGAAATGCTCTTTCCTGTGTGTTAAAATCAAATTTCCCGTGGCATATTTTCCTGTTAAAACCCCATAGGAAATGCTCTTTCCCGTGTGTCAAACTGAAATTTCCCGTGCCATAATTTCCCCAGAAAAACCCCATAGGGAATGCTCTTTCCCGTGGGCCAGAATCCCTAAGGAAATTTCTTTTTATAGGAATTTCAATTTTTATTTTGTAAGGGTAGGAAGCCAACAGAAGCTTAATTTGGTCTAATTTGGTTCAATGTTAGTTTCTAAATACCACAATGAAGCTAAGTAAACAGCTTTATCACACTTGAATCATCAGTTCAGTGGTAGCAGCCAATTGTGTCAAATCACAAGGAACCAAGTTTGTAAAATATCTCGAAATAAGAGCCTAATCCATGTCATTGAAATCTGATGAAAATACGTTGACAACGTGATTCCAAAATATCGTCTGTGACAATAAATATCCTCTGAGACATTTTCTAGTCTACTCAACGTTCTTTCTGTACATAGTTGATAATGGAAGGGTGTTTGCTGAGAGATTTTCCGACACCAGGGTCAAGCTTACGTTCAGACCTCTGGAGCAAAGCGATGAAGGGGTGTACACTTGTAATGTTGGACCATACAGATTCTTACATCAAATTACAATAACGGAAGGTAATATTTCATTTATTTATCTTAACATCTTTTTACTACACTCCTTTCATACCTTTGACTCACAGTGTTTTCTGGTATAATATTAGATTCCCTGGGATGGGAGATGTGTGACTTTTTTCTTTGGTCATATGAAACACTGTAGATTTGATCAAGTCTAAACTAATATGACATCACAAAGTCACAAGTGCTGGGATGTGTAATGCTTTCACTTATTCAATACTTTGTTTATTGTTATTGACAGATGTGTTAAGTTGCAAATCTTGTTACTGCAAAAAAAGTGGTAATTATTAAATTACCTCTGACCAGCATTCATTTCAGTAGGTTAATAAAAAGATGTAGGAAAAAGGCAACAACCCAAAACTCAGATATTTCACTTAGCTCCTAGTGGCATTATGACAACACACAATGACAAAATGGTACTAACTTGGCAAGACCTTAAATACAAGCATGTCACAGCAATAGTATTAATAGGTATTTCATTATCTAATGGTTCATGGATAGTTTTGTAAATAACATCAACAGGTATTAAGGCACTATGTAACAAAGGAAAGCTGCAGCAATGCATCATTCTGCTCAGCTAGGATGAATCAATGTCAAACAATGAGGTTTGATGCTAAACATCTACAGTGCTTTAATGTGAGAAACACTGGAGCTCCATAGAATATGTAAAGCTGCAGCAGCTGCAAAATCCTGCTCAGCTAGGATGAATCAATACCAAACAATAGGGATTGTCTCTGAACCCCTGCAGTGCTTTAATGTGTGAACCATGAAGTGCAATAAACTATGTCCTTCACAGCCTGGCTGCATGATGCTGCAGCATATCCTTTATCTTACTTTTCACATGGTGCCTAAGATGAGACAGATTCTTAATTTGTACCTGTGAAATTGGCCTTCATTTCCATTTGCAGCGAAGACGTATACTAACATCACTACGGTTGTGTTATCGACTGGATCCCCTCTCAACTTTAACTGTACGGCTCTAAATTACTTGGACCTTCCGCTGTGGAGAGGTCCAGATGGAAATATCATAACGGCTGAAGAAAACAGTGAGTATCTGAAATCATGACTGATGGAAGAGTAAAGTTAGGACTGAATAAAAAGAGGGACAAAAATAAAGGAAAATTTCACACAGTTGAAGAACCAAAAGGTGTTTAACTTGAAAAGAGAATTGAAACTCAGTATAACATCTTATGAAAGACCGAGCTAAACAGTCACTGAACACTGACTGTGAAATTTAATAGACATTTTGAAAGCGGAAATATAAATTATTGATCTGAGCTGGAACTGTGTAACTACAGCAGAGTATTGGCATTCCTTGCTTTACCATTTTATAAATAAATTATAAATAAATTACAGTTACAGTTGCCCCTTCTTCAAATTTCCTTTAGTTTAGTTGTATAATTTTAATTCTCTTTTGTCATACCATCTTTGCCATATGTTTTCATCATTTGTAATTTGTTTTGTGCAAATATTTTAAATAAATATTTCAGTTATGGGATTTCAATATGCTTTCATTGTTTGTCAATGTACTTATGTAAATATTCCCAGTTTGTAACCTATACAAGTAAATGGAAATATTGACTGGGAACTAAAAACAAATGGAAGATAGCAACCAGTGACCTGATAAGTAAAGTCATCTCCACGGTGATCAAACATATGGAGATGATCATGTGCTTTGATTCAGGTCTTACATTGCACAGTTTTTTGTGATGGGACATTTGTGTATTCATTATCTCTGTAACATTGTGATTTTCAAGCCTAATTTAATCAAATTTTACGAATATTATTGTAGTTTCTTTGGTCAAGGTTGTGATAAATGTGACATATTCAAGAACACCCTGTTTAGTACAGACTGTTATCTCATTTACCTTCCGCAGGCGGTGAGAACGTTTACATTAAGAACGTGGGACTTGGCCTGAGTCAGCTTGTCATAAAAAGACTTTCCAAAAGTGAGGGCGGTACATACACCTGTCAAATCGACAACAACTTCTCCACTATCACCGTTATAGTGAAGGGTAAGCACATATGTAAAATGGTACATGCACATGGAATGTGCGTTTGTTTTTTCTGCCTTAAGAGTCCCTCCACATACATCACATAATGTATATAGATAGTCACATTTATGCAGTAATGTTATAGACAAGGGGATTGTATACATTACCACCTTCCCTGCCTATATAGCAAATACTATCCAAGTCCCCTATTTGTGGCCAAAAACAGGGGAGATTGAATATCTACCCGAGTTGGTATGCTAGCCATACTGAACGCTCCTCTGCACAAATTCATGATTAAACACACAGTGTATTATATCAGTGGTCAAGCCAAACTTGTCTTCACACACAAGAAATTAGTTCTGGCCATTAAAGTACTTGTGTTTACAATCATATGGTGGCTGGTCAATTAATTAGGTGTGCTCAATGATGAATCCTAATGGCAGTATTTGGGGTAGTTTATGCTATCAAGTAACAAATTATTAGTGCCTGAGTGAATTTTAGGAGGACTCTTTTCTATAGGCAAGCTTGACCATCATGAATACTCATGTATCAATGAAAACCTTTGTTTCCATTCTTCTTCTTCTGTTTTATTCTATTTTATTTTGCCTCTTTCCTTCTTTTCTCATGATGTAAATAAATGACTTTTTTCTCTAGTTTGTTACATGTTAACAGTTACATGTTAATTTATCAATTCAAAAACTTTTCTTCTTTAATCGATATAGATGAAGTTTGTGAACCTAACTGCTTAAATGGAGGCATTTGTGACAATGGCATATGTGTATGCTCTCCCCCCTGGATTGGTGATGCGTGTGGAGAACAAGGTAAAGGCTTTATTGGTCTCCTCTCTTTGGTGTAAATGAAATCTGAAGAGTCATGTTTACCTATGTAAAAGAAACCTTTGCAAGGTTTTCCCAGGTCACGTATCAGTAGTGACAAACATTCAGAAATTTGAAGCTGCTTTGGGTAAAGATAATCATATTTATCCTTCTTTTTTCTCTTTTGGGTACAAACAATGACTGAATGAATGAATGAGTGAATGAATGAATAATAACAATTGATGGATGGATGGATTGATTAATGATTTTATTTTATTTTATTATTCTTTCTGATAGTTCAAAATTGTACTGCACCTTGCCTGAATGGAGGAGAATGTGTGGATGAAACATGTAGCTGTCCCGATTCATATTTTGGTACACAATGCGAGAATCCAGGTGAGAAGAAAAAAGCTTTAACAAAATTTTTGAGAATCAGTTTTAGTTTTCTTCATGTGTTGTTAACATTTGTCAAACAAATCCTGAAAGAAAATATTGTTCCAGTAGGCTAAATTCCTTTTTGTAAACAATAGTAGCTGTTTATAAGACAGAAAAACTTAATTCAAGCAAGTTAAATTTCAAAGCCTATTCAGTTAGGCTTGGGACATTATTTCACAGCCAAAGTAACTTCAGTTAAAGAAAGTTAAAACAAGTTCTAACTGATTAAAGTTATTAAGGTCCAGACTGATATTGCCGGAATCCACTATATAGGCTACTTACGTATTTCTGTATTTTGTTTATCTGATAGTCCATTGATGAGGCCTATATGAGTTTATTCCCATTGTGAAGCCATAGTGATTGTGCGATTGTTATCTTGATCCAGACTGATATACTAAACTGTTTTTGTTTCCTGTTTTGAAGAATCTGATGTTGAAATGTCACTAAATGCTAAATAATATCACTTACCCTTAAGTTTCACTTACAACTGCTTTGATTCTAAACCAACATGTTACAAATATATCTGTCTTAACACTTTCTCTCTGTCTCCCTCTCAACTTATTTAATACCAATTCTGACCTCTTTTAGCCGAAGACATCCTTTCTTTTGAGCCACTAGATGAACCAATTCGTAACAGTAATTATTCAGTGATCTGTTCAGCCCATCCTGAAAGTCCATACTTTCCTATGTGGGCTGACTCAACTGGGCTGCCTATTCTACCAATGGGTGACGGTGAGTCATTGTCATGTCTCTAACAGTAAATTTAGATGATAAATTGAGTCAGAGTTTAAGAAGCATTTATAATTATTTTCTCACTTGTGTTGTGCCTACGTAGTCTTTTGATTTAATCTCTTAATGGCAATACATTATGCCAATTCCCCTATCCTTATTACATACACAGACAAGATGCAATAATAATAATAATAATAAGTAATATTTATATAGCGCATAATCAGCAAAGCTGCTCAAAGCGCTTTACAAATGTAAAACCTAAAAACAAATAGTAACAAAAACCAAAATATTAAATATATAGAACCAATCAGGCAAAAAAAAAATGTTAAATCAACAATAAAAAAAAAAACACCTGTACTAAACGATACTAAAAAATTAAGAAATAAAAAAAATTAAATTAAAAATAAGCAATGTGACCTTTCAGTCAGGTAGATGGCACTTGCATGTAAATATGAAAATTAAGGACATACTTATTTCAAAGTTATTTCCAAAGTTCTCTTGCCTACTTTTGCCAGGTAGATGGTGCTTACATTTAAATATGAAAATTAAGAACATATATATATTTCCAAGTTATGATTCCAAGCTCTATATTGTCTACTGTTGTCTGTGATATTGTTTAACTTGTGCTTATGAGACAATTAATAGTTTTCTCTTTTTATCAATTAAAACTGTTGATGTCTTAGTAAAGGAATGAATCACATTCAAAATTGTTGTTGGGAAAACTGATATTTTCTATAAAAATTATGAAGATGATGAATGATATGCTCTAAGAATCCTGAACTTAACTTCTTTATATGAACCATCACAGAAAAAAAATTCTTGTCTCTATGTGTTATCTTGATCAACTTAAAATTTTGATTCCTTTTTGATAATGAAAAAAAAATAGAAAATGTAACTTTGTAGTATCACAAAATGCTTTAATAGAAAAGAGATTTTGTGTTCAATGACGACAGACTGATTTTTGTCCCTTCAACAGGAGAATCTAACCATGTCTTCACCGACTTTACGTCAGAAAATGAAGCCGTTTTGACCATTTTGGATCTGGATATAGCAGACTCTGGCAGTTTCTTCTGCGTGGCAGGACCTCACAATAAATCTTTGGATGTGGAGGACATTAAAGGTAACTTTATCTAGTACATGCCGTGTAGTCGTAGTTCTAGTGGTAGGTGTTTGCTTAAAGGTAAGCTGTATTGGCCCCAAGTATGCTAGATATTCAAATATGGTCACCTTTGGTCAAAAATCTGAAAACTGTTTTTATTACAACCTTCGAGGAAATTTTCCTCACTGGGACATTCAGTCATCTTGTGTGTTCCTTAAAAATGTCTGAGAACAATTTGGAGAGTAAAGACCTCCAGGAAATTACTTTTTGAAAACTTCTAGCAATTATAGCGTGTTATAATTTGGGGCCTACATAGACTACTTTTAAAGGTCCTTTGTAGTACCCAAAAGTTTAGGTGGTTGAAAACATGATAAAAGCTGCTGAGGGTATTTCTACAAATGTGAGATGTGAAAAAATATCCATAGATATGATAAATTTACCGCATTAATAGAATAATTATGATTCTGTCTGGGTAATATGGATCTGACAATGGCTGTAGAAGATCCCAACATGCTCTACTGCAGTCATATTTTTTTGCTTTCGTCTTCTTTGGCATATTTAAGAACATCATTGATTATTTTTCATTTGGGCTGGTGCCAGGGGTGGGGGGGGGGTTAGAGGGAGGTAGGGGCTAGTAGGGATGCAGTGATGAGGATTGGGTGTTGATTGGGGCGGGGGAACATAGATCTGAATCTAAAAAGAAAACTTTCTTGATGTGTAAAATTTGATGATTAGTGTAAATAATCGTTTCTATTAAAGTTAGAAGTGAGACACAGTATACTGCATGTTTAGTGTATTGAGAAAATACTTGACCAGTTAAACACTATTAACATTGGTTTTCTTTTTCTATTTATATTTATATTCATGGACATATCATTATATGTTGATTTCTAATTAAAATTGGTAATAATCATCATCATCATCATCATCATCATCATCATCATCATCATCATCATCATCATCATCATCATCATCATCATCATCATCATTATCATCTTCATTATCAGATCCAGAATGTGTCCCCCCTTGTGAAAATGGAGGCACCTGCATCGTTGGTGTTTGCAACTGCCCTGCGGAATACATTGGGAAATCTTGTCAGGAACTTGGTGAGTAGCACTTTTTTTTTATTATTTAAAACCTTAACGTGTAAAATAATTATTCATTTTGTTCTGTTATGAAACAAATAAGTCATCTTTTCCATCCTTGTAGAGAGAGTTTTGTATATGGATCAAATAATCCTGTATTTGACCAACCTGCCTGATGCCTGAAATGTGAGTTTGTAAATGGTAGAATGGATAATGAATATTCCTAACTCTATCCGTCTCTTCAATACAGAAGATAGTTTTGTCTAATTTTATTGTCTCTCTTTTTCATATTCTTCTTCTTTTCTTGTAGAACTGTTTGTCGACATCTATCGAGTTGGTGAAAAAGAATTTTATGAAATCGGTGATAGGGTGGCCCTGAGGTGCTCAGCTTCTAGACCCAATCGGTATGGTCCTCCAGTCTGGTTGGATCATTATGGCCAGAAGATTGAAACTGGTAAAAAAAATGCTGGAATTGGTGTCATACTTTCATCAAATATTTAAAAAAACAAAAAAGTTTTGATTGTTTATCTGAAATTTCACAATTATGGTAATGGACAAAATTACTTACACCTTTTCTTTATTCTGTTTGACTTTCATGAAAATATGTTATCAAAGTTACAGAATATTTGTTTCTTATATAGCAAAGAATAATTTGGCCAAAATGTAAATATCAACAAGTGACCTCAGGTTTGTAGGTCCTGTGTTCTATCTTCTGGGCAATATATCCAGACTTTAGGTGGACCATTGCAGTCCCTAAGTATATACACTATTTTTTAATCTAGGGTATGTCGGTCATTACATACTGTGTAGTCAGGGATCATTGCTTTTCTTTTGAAGCTGACTAGAATCTTTCAAGCATCAATTTATTTTTTTCTCCCTTTCTTCATTGGTTTTCATTTTCTTCGTTTACCTTTTTTTAGGAGTCGGGATAGAAACCATCGGTACCAGAGTTCTAACGCCAGAAACCACAGAACTGATCATATTTAATGTACAGAAGAGTCACTCAGGAGATTACACCTGCACAGTCGGACACGCAGATGACATAACTAATATCCTGGTAGAGGGAGATGGTAAGAAAACGTTAAGGAATTATGTCTACCTTTCCTTATAAATCATCTAATCCAGTAGCCAAAATGCTACCCCTAATCTGCAGGTTAGTTTCAGCCAAGCTGAAACGATGAACCAAGATTATTGATTATGCCTCCTAAACTGTTTTTCGCGTATCACCTAACATCTCTAGAGATGTTCAACTCAGTGATGATCTACAGTTTAGGAAATAAGTTTGTATTGCTTTGTTTACTTTCCCTTTTATTTCTCTGTTCTTTGTTTTTCTATATATATTTTTGATTTGACTTTTTTTTAGTTTTTAGGACGTGAAACTCTTTGACAAGCCCCTTAGGTTTCTTTAGTTTTTTGTTATTGTCTGTGTATTACATGGTTCATGGTGGGCTTTGATTCTGAACTGTTATATGTGCTTATCACTTATACAAGAAATTGCTCATTCACTTTTCCGGTACTTGATAATTAATGTAATTTGCTATTTTTTTCATTTTTTCCTGTCCTTTTATTAAAACATAACAGAAACAGAATGCGTTTATCCATGTCAAAATGATGGCCTTTGCATGAAGTCTGTTTGTGTGTGTCCATATGAGTGGAGAGGACCAGACTGCAGTATGCCAGGTAAGCTTATTGTCTCATATAGTCAATCTTACCAAACCATGGGTCTCAAACAAATGCCGCCTCACCAAGTGTCCATGGCAGGTACATACCATGCTGGGTAGCAGTAAACAAGAACATTTCAGGCATGAGCTTTGTCACGAATTCGCGGAATATCCGTGATTTCTTTTCTATCTCCGGGACAAATACTATTATCCTAACACACTGTAGCATACGCAAACTGGAGCCTATACCGCAAATATTGCAAAGTTCCGTGTTTTTTTTTTACCCCAGACTCTTCCCTGAAATTTGACCAGAGAATAACATGTTTCATGGAATCTGATGATAAAATTCATCCTGGCATGGAGTATTTTGTTTTCCAAAGTCATCATTAATGGGTGTGCTATTGCTCACTCACATACGTGGGGTCTTTTTCATATCAATTGTTACTCTGGTCAGTCAATGTGCCATCAAGTGAGTCATTGTACAATCAAGTCAGTCAATGTGTAAGTCAATTACAAGCAATTAGTCAGACAATGTGTTGTTTAATCATTCATCAACAGGTATATATATGGTAATTTTAAGGCCCCAGAAGTTTATGGGTTGCAACTAGCCTAGGGTAACCACAAAATGTGTAGCCAAGGGAAGAAGCTGTTGATATGAAGCAGGGTCATATAGTAGGAATTTACTTCATCAAATTAATCAGATGTTGAATGTCACTTTTATTTACAAGTTAAATATTTTTGCTTTCAAACATCCTGCACAAGAGAATAAGTTTGCTTGATTTTGATGCTGTTCTCTGGCTTCCTTTCAGCGGATGGTTATTTGGTGATTCATCCCTTTATTACATCATACTACGAGGGCCAGCAGGTCAGACTCACATGTGAAGTACTGGAGGGTGACCACTTTATATCCTATCCACAGTGGGCCTATAATGGAACCGTTATTGGACCTCATATAGCAGGTACTATATATGATTTGATATATACACATATATATATTTATATATACAGTATCCTATCCACAGTGGGCCTATAATGGAAAAGTTATTAGACCTCATTCAGCAGGTATAAAGTCAATTTCAAATAGACTGATTTTAAATTGAAAATGTGGATTTAGGTCTCTACCATACCTTACTGTACCCTACCATACAGTACCTTACCGTACCACACCTAATCAAACTGTACCGTAGTGTACCGTACCATACCATACAATATGATTATTTTGAACCTACTTGTAGCTGTTCTTATTATCTTTTTTTTCTTTCTTCACCAACCAGGAAACTATAGCCAACATTACACAATCATAAAATCACCTCTTGAGACAGAGCTGGTGATCAATGCCATAGACCAGGCGACAGGTGGTCTCTATGAATGTTACACAGTACTGGACAGAGAGTTTATCAACATAGAAGTACTCTGTAAGTTGAAAGTGCTTTCCTGTTTTCCTGAACCTACGGTTTCATCTCTTTAACTAGATCTTGATGAATTCTTCAGAGTCTAATTTCAACAATTGATTGCTGCATCCCATTGTTGTTAGACATAAGTTAAACGTTTTAAGTTGTCACTGATGAAACTTAACTGACTTAGTTGGTAGTCTTCATATCTTTCTAATATTTAACAAAGATAGTGTGCCTGTACAGCTTATATAGTGTCTTATCCTAATAGTCCGGGCATGTTCTATTTCATTATTCTTGTTCATTCTTCTTTGATCATTCTAGCCACTGATTGCAGTCCCTCCTGTCTTCATGGAGGTACCTGCTCATTAGGTTCCTGTTATTGTGCCATTGGATTTTCAGGAGAGTATTGTCAAACACAGGGTAAGTAAGCACCTTCCTCTCCCCATCCTCTTCTCCCCACCCACTCTAATGTTTCATCACTCATTGGTTACTATGATGTGATAGTCATTTCGTTAAAGGGTGTGAAGACTCGCGCACAAAGAAACGTCTCATGCCGGTAATCTGACCTAGTTTTGAATGAGGTGTAACAGAAGTGTTAGACACCACCATCGATCCCAGAAAATACACACAGCTTGCTACCGTGTAATTAGACACTAGTGTACTGTCAATACATACAGCTGTGGTCAATACCCACAGCACAGTGTAGATAGCAGCGTGGACATCTCAGGTCCAGATAAAAGATTACAAGGTATCACGTTTCATAACTGTCTGCATTTTGTAGCGACAAGAAGAAAACTTCACTCGCAAGCAACGGAAAGTTAACTTTTTCAGAGCGCGGCATGCAGTTTGGGGCAAGTCTTCAATGCATTTATGTTAATATGCATATATGTATATTTTATATCAGCTGTTTTCTTGCTACAGTTATTGTTTAATATTGAACTATGATACAGATGATAATGTGTATAGTGTGTATATTGGTCCACAACAATGCTGAAAAGAATGATAAAGTTAGGTGTAAACTTTGAAGTATGCATAATTTCAGACATTTGCATTAAATTTGTAGACCCATATTTTTTGTTTTCTGATAAGATTAAAAACGGAAATAGGACACTGTGTTAGAGAGGTCAAATCTTATAATAACAAAGATGTCTTATGATAGATTGGGGGGGGGGGGTGGGGGGGGGGGGGGGGGGAGGGGGTGTAGAATTGTAGGTAACAGTTAAATGTCTTGCTGGGAGTGATGCAAAGTTGCAGATCAACAGAAAATATAGAAAGTTATGATAAATTTCTGTACGATCAGATTGATGGGCATAGAGAGTTGAGAAGGGGCTTTGTAGGGGGTGGTGGGAATTTGCGGACCATGATGCCCCTGTCCTTACCTTTTCCATGAGGGGCCCTGTTTTGGGAAACCTGACTCATTTTCTAATTACTGAATTATAATGACTTATTTCGACTTTTTCCTTTCTATTGGTAAAATATAAAGTTGGTCATTTGGTTATGTTGATAAAGCAGTACCTTCCCATTGAACAAGCATATGAAGGGAAGTTTACACAAGTACAAAATAAATCCAAGTGACTTCTTATCGACACGGTATATCTTTTACTTCCTCTTTCACCAATTTATCTATTTCATTATACATTATTCCTATTTATCCGTTAGTATTGATTCTTTCAAACTCTTAACAATGCAATTCTACTCTCCTAGTCACAGAACTGCTTGATTGAAATAAACTTGAATCGTTAACTGAGTATATAATACCCTGCTTTTTCAACAGAGGAGGGGTACATCACCATCATTGAGCCTGAAGGCCAGGTACCTACCCTTGGATCAAGTGTCACCTTCATCTGCGAGGTACCAGAGGATAACCCGTACGGGGATCTGGTTTGGATTGGACCAGATGGAGCAATAGTTCCTGATATGGATGGAGGTATTACGAGATGTGAAGTTTATCATTTGTTGGACAATTTTTAAACTTTGCGTTGCTACATAAACACTTATCATGAAATGTGGAATAATTCAAATTATTTAAATATTTTTTTTTGTTTTATATTTCAAATATATTGCTCAAAATGGGTATTAAATAAT
>KN888061.1:40406-54129 GCA_000934455.1 Apostichopus parvimensis | reverse complement strand
AAAAAAAATATATAAAAATATAAAAAATATAAAAAAAATGAAAAAAAAAGAAAAACAAGGACAGTGAATGGGAAACAGCCATCTGGATGAATCCATCACCTTAGAAATAAACGGCTTAGGTGGTTCAACACGGAGTCTGTATTTCTTGAGGTCACCATGCTGGTCAGTCCGATCTTTGACACTTGACAAATCTGGTCGTTCCATTGGTCAGTCGGTTTCTTAGTCATCATAATGTAGTCAGACGAGTGAGAGATCTTTTTTCTAACAAGCTGCGAAACTCACCTATGGATGCATATCTCATGACAAGTTCATCTGCTTTCGGGTGTGCTTTACCGATTCTCAAGATGTCCTTAGACTTGATCTCCACCGGTCTCATGTCAGCCTCCACCATCTCTAGACATTCCATGGCTTGCTCAGACATCTCAGAATCTTAAAATGTAATAAACCATGAGAAAAAAATATTCTTACTTCAGTTTTGTTTTTAAAACAAACATAATCAGAAATTATCAAAAGGAATGTCATGGAAAGATGATGATATAATATTTCCTTGAGATACTTCCCTCCACCCACCCCCCTTCTCCTCCCACCACTAAACAAAATTATTAATAAACTAGATATATTGATGCAGGCCAAGTTGGATGAATAAATTATCTCAATGAGAGAAACATGCTTCCTGGATGGCAGTGGTTAAGTGCATGCTGAAATTTGAAACCAATGCAAGCATTAAATGTAATCAAAGAGCAAATTCAATATGGTCAAGAGTTTATTTTTCATTATTTTGAAATATATTTGGTTTAGACATGCCAATGAATTGTACTATTACAGGATATCAGTAAAGCTAAAGTTAAAGGCTTATAGTCTCATACACCAAGCCATTAACCACAAATCACTGGTAACTTGTAACACAAATGTTACACCGGTGCTGTGGCCGAGTGGATAAAGGCCGTGGCATTTGAACCAAATGAGGCTGAGCAATTGGGAGGTTTGGGGTTCGATACCCGGCCGGGTGATAGTAAGGTGGGTTTTTTCATCCAAGAGCAATCTACACTTTTCCCATCTGAAATGACTTTCTAAATTGAAAGGATTCCAAAATCGAGATAAAACTGTTGAATTGGAAGCCACCCGACCTTCCAGGCTTCCCAAACATTCCTGGTCGCTTAATCGTCGTAAAAATAACTGCCTGATTATTATTATTATTATTACACCCAAGTGTGCGCAATTCAAACAGCCACTCCCAGGGGCACACAGTATGGAAACCTTTATGCATTCCCAGGGTGCTGGCTACAATCAAGCACACAGAACTATCTTTACAAGTTTAAATCACAGGTCCACATTCATACACCTGCAATTTTGCCTTGCCTTGCCCAAGGACACAACATGATAATCCAGCCAGGGCTGTAATATGCAATCCTTAGATCGCAAGTCATAACCAAACTGGTTGGTGATTAATATGAGAATAACATTAAGTACCAAACCATCATGAAATATTAAAGGGACTGTGAGTCCACCATATACTATAGTCAGTATTGCGAAATTCGGAACACTGCGAATTTCGGACACCCCTAAGAAATGCACGATTTCACCATGACAACCTATAGCAGCAGCCAATTTCACGAAAAACTACGAAGATACAGATACTCTCTCTCTAAAATGACCCGTGTGCAAGTAAATACTTACATATTTGTCAATAAAATGACGGAGATCTATGAAGTCTGTTATAATTACTGAAAGAGCAACTGCGCCACCAATTTTATCACCAGCGCCACACTGTGGGAACGAGTGTCCGAATTTCGCAATACTCTAGCAAAGAAATACCAGTTCCACAATCACGAAGAATCTTCTTTTTTACAACGTGAAAACAGTTTGCAGGAAAGAAAGTTTGACCGTGTATCTTAATATAACACACTTCTCCCACCATATCAAGTATATTTTCAGGTGATTTATACCAGAAGATATAGTTTTGGGGTGATTTAAGGCTTAGGTGTCCGAAATTCGAAGTGTCCATGCTACTGCTTTACCTGGTCTTGACTGCATAGAATCGGTATTTAAGGTATCTACAGGCAACAAGGATGATAGAGGGCTCTTTGGAATTCGCTCTTTCTCTCCCGTTTCTTTGTTACTTATCAAATCAAGGATTTGGTCTTCATCATCTGATAAAATTAAAATAAAATAAAACGGAGGATAAAAAAAAACCAAATTTTACATTAAATGTGCAGAGGAATAGTTTAATATAGCTATTTTTCTTGACAATGCTTGCCTCTCATTCAAATTGTCTGAAGAAAATTAAAGTTTTCTTTTTGATACTTTCTGTAACAGGGCATAGTTTACCCGGCATCGCAGAATGCTACGTAAAATGGGCAGATTGCTACCAAGTGAAAAAGTATTGCAGAGTTTGCACAGAGGGAACCAAAGTATTCTACATAAGACAAAGTTCACACAGCCTTCAAACTGCTACACTCTTGACGAAAGGGGCATGGCAGTTGTTGCCATTGGTACCAGGTGCTATCTACTAAGGGCAGTCGGGCATGTAATAGGGGCACCAAATTATTAATTAGAGCCCTTCAGCTCATGTTACCTTCTTCCATTGGTTCTTCATCCGACCCAGGAGGTGGCGGTCTCTGAGATGATGATGATTTGGTGGTCTGCTCCTCCTGGGAGTCGTCCTCCTGCCTCGGCTGGGATGAACTCATACCAGCCAGCGCCCTCGCTGTTGATTGATGATCCAGCCAAACCACATTACCTAATCAATAAATATAAAGAAACATCCTCGTTAAAAGAGGAGATTTAAACGCTAATTGATTAATTCCCAGTATGCTAGAAAATGTTTTAAGGGTCACTAAAATTTTGACTTACAGGGGGGACAGAAGTTCGAAAGAAGAAAAACTGGCGATGAATTTTAAGACTTCCCTGTCTAACACTTTAACAACTGTCAAAGACACAAGGGTTTGGGATCTTCCTGTAACCGAAATAATCATATTAACGACTATATAATTTGATAGGAGATTTTTAATGTAACTGCTTCTTAAGTACATGCTTTGGTGTAACTGTACATCCAAACATTTTTACATGTAAAACACAACAACATTATGTATGTAAAAAAACAACATTATGTAGATAATATAATATATATAAAATTAATAATGAAATATCAGAAAAATAAATATTGAGACAGGACTCATAGCTGACAAAGCAGGAATATTGATCTATAAAATTATGTATTGACATTTTTGGTTTTCTTCAGCAATGGCTAGAATTAAAGTGAAAAGTATTTACAAGTGATATGAACATGGAAGTATATTCCATTTCACTTATTTTGTTTCACAACATGCATTTAAATGTTTGCAAATAACAAATAACATGAAGTAGTAGTGAATAATACATGAAGTGAAGGAAGCGGAACAATAAACCCTTGCGGGCTTGACGGGGTGCTCCGCTCCCTACAAACACTGAGAAAGAGACCAATCAAAAGTACTATAAAGCAACACAATTACATAAAAAAAAGACAAAAGACTATAACAAAGACAATAACATCCCCCCTCCCAATCCAGTAAAGCTGAACACCTGTGTCCATGCAACAAATGAAAGAAATTTTAGTATTTCAAAGTAGTAAAAGACTAAGGGCAGACAATCACTGGTCAAGAGTTAGATATAGCTTAAACAATAATTAGTAGAGTTATACCTAAGAGATCTTAAGCTGTGCCTGTCACTTATTGCTTTGGGTAATGAGTTCCAAAGATTGGTGGCAAGATAAAGAAGGCTCGAGTGGGAAGAAGTTATGCGATTCAGCTGACGATTTCATGTATTGTAGTTTCGTGTATCGTAGTTATATATTATAAATATATAAACAAACATATATTTATATATAGCTATATATATTTATATACCATATATACACCATAAAGTATTATTGCTGTTGTCAATCTGGTGGCCGCAGAAGACATATTAACTCTATCACACTCTGGTAACAAGTGCTATTGTCCGCATCCAGTTCAAACCGCAACATGCACCAAAATGCAACAAGACTAGGGTTTCTTACCTGTATTTTGTACCTCATATCTGTCATACATAAACAATGGTCAGGTGATAATATAATCACTTTATTCAAACATGGTCTACACTTGTTTTGTTTGTAAACTGCAGACAGGAGACATGTTAGCATGTACATTTGTCATAAGTAACGTCTGTTACACCCCAACCACCCGCCACCCCCATCCCAACCACAAAGAGAGAAAAACAAATTATAAATAGTGTACACTTTCTGCACTACATACCATTCATAAAATAGGAACATTCCAGACATCTCAAAGACTTTAAAGGGGCATACCTACCTAGAGAACTAAATTAGATAGAAGAATGTACCTTTACTCTACAGTTAAGAATATCAAACAGCGAATGGGACAAATATTTTGCCAAAAAGCCATGGTCGCCTTAGTTATCACTGTCATCATAACTCTTAAAATACTCACTTACTTTTATAAGAAGGGTAAAACCGATTCCAAGAGGGTTGCTCTCGGGAAATTAAGCCAGTCGGATAATTCATCCAAGAATCCAAATTTTGATTAAAGTGTAACGCAATCATGATGACAATTGACCACAGTGTGACACACTCCAGGTTTTTTTTCAAGTCTTTAAAAATTGCCCGACGGATGACGGACGTGTTTTGAGGTCAAAGCCGGTCATTTTTTTGAGATCCACCAGAGAGAAATTAATACTTCCTTTGGAAGGGAATGAAGTTCCTGGCTTTATTGAACCAATAAAGATGAAGAAGATAATCACCTTCAGACGACTTGAAATATTAATTGAAGCGGCCGGAGGGTAATTGAAATTTGGAAACGGGGTATGTGTAAAAGAGAACTGATCTGGACTTAAACAACGGGTTGTGAAGTACGCCACGCTGTGACTATACAAGTATTCTTCTTGACATATGAAAGGGACTTTCACCTTTATTATACAGTATCTTTGAATTCATAACATACTTATTCATTGTCACTTCCAACCATTTTGAAAATTTTAAGGGTTGATTTTCTTTAATATTTGACTTTTTTAAAAAAAAATTTAAGCAGTGTGGGAAAATCAGATTTTTATTGGCTGTATAAGGTACAAACATTAGGACGTGGTATTCTTGTCATACTGCGTGAAATTTACAAATTTAATTTACAGTATTTTAATTCATAACATACTTTCTGTACATCATGGTCACTTCCAACTATTTGCCAACTTTTACGGTTAACTTTGGTAAATGATTTTGGGTTTTTGACACAAAAAGTTCCATGACAATGCAGGTCTGTACCTCAGAAAGACAGTTTTTGTTTCAATAATGAGAAACAGTGTCAAATGTTTGAAAATTGATGACATGATTTGTGCACATACAGTTAATACGGCACTAATGTATGCAAATGGAGTAAAAGAGAGGGGGGGGGGGGGAAGTAGGACCAGAATATTTTCTAGACAGGGAATGTTTTGTATTGGAATGGCAAAATGATTTTGAGTAAAATACCACAAAGGTTTAGTTTAGTAAATTTTTCATGACCTGGTGAACCAAACTCAAATATATTGTATTAACAGTGCATAATTACAAATCAGTCCAGTCCTGGAATGATCTTACTGCCCTAAACTATGAAAAAAAGACTTCCAACTATGAATCGTTATCTAGAGCTGTTTCTAACATCTGTGCACACGGTTATTGACCTCAAGACAGGTTGCCACGGTGATGAGATTCATCACTTGTCGACCTAAATTAGCCCCAGCTGTCAAGTTAGGGAACAAGATGTGAAACTTCCCTCGGCTCGGTCCAGTTTTAACATCCTGGTTGTCTCCGAGTGTCTGTAGCAAATATCCACCTTGTTCAGGAAATGGACGTCCGTAATCTAATTAAATCTCCATTTTACGAGGCCCTAACACAAGATTGAGCATTCTGTAGCCTACATAAAAGTCACAATCATTTTCATAGGTAGGATGTGGCAGGATGGCCAGTGAGACAAACGAAGTGAGAGGGGAAAGTCCCCATAAAACTGCACTAACTTTTTATGACACAGAATAAGTAAAAGGCATTTTATAGACAAGTTTTATCTGATATATATGAGGGGTGAGGTCATTTCTTCTGTCCATTCAAAATGAAGGTTTCAGTAGAGTTCTCCAAAAACCATGTTGTTGAAACATGTTCCCTCAAATTCTCTGCTTGCACCATCACCCCCTCACTTGTTTTCGTTTGAAGAGTCATCAATTCTACAGCAAATGACAATGTCATTCTGGGGTTGCCGAGCTATCGACATAAACAATAAATTTCCTGGTAGAGGTAAGCTCCAGGACCCCTTACCTAGTCCACAGGTGGTAAAGGGGGCGCAAACATTGTTTAAGTAGTGTACAATGATTAAGAAAATCACTGCTGTAGATTAACTTATGTTATGTTTCCTAATCCATTAAGAAATCATGAAAACTATGTCGTTATTATCGATGAACCTAATTACGACGAGGTACAAACACTGGTGATTGCAATTATCAATTAATATATTTTCAGAAAGAAATATCATATCTATTCCATTAAGCCAGGGTAGTAATACACAAAAATGTCTAAAATAGTTCTAAATATTTTGTCCTCTACTAAAAATAGAGTACATCAATACTGAAGTTGTACCATCCACATAGATGTGAGGATGAAATGTATTAATGATGAGGCTGGTATCGTCAACAGTACAGTAGGTAGCCATTCACATGAACAAAGGGCAGTTCTTCGAAATTTCAAGAAACTTACCTGGGTTGGACATTCACCAACGACCAAAAATAACCTCCTGTATACCTGTCTCCACACAATGACTGCACTCTTGTTCTACCGTCTATCTAGCGGGCAATTGGTAACTTTCAGCATTGTCCTTTCTTGTCGACAGACTCATTCTACAGCCCATAGTGTCTGGAGCAACTGATTAAGAGTACGGTTGTTGTGAGGAGACAGGTAAGTGTTTTGTAAATGTAAATTTGATGATCCTGGAATTTACCCAATTTAATTATCTTCAGTACTACTTACATGAAGAATCATCAACCCATTCTATAGAGGACGGCATATAATCCCTGAAGTAGTTAAAGATATCCTTAGTGCTCATATCATCGACTCCTCTTAGGTGGATGGCTTCAAGTCGTATAGGACTTCCATCTACAGAGGATAATTGAACATATGTAGAATTAATTTCTAAAATCTCTTGGTTGTAAACTGTTTGAAGCAGGAAATGTTTTGTATTATAAAAGGGAAATGCAAATACCAATAAATGACATTGTGTTTACCTGAAGATGTCAATCATTTCAACTTCTCTATTATTGTCCTGATTGTAGAACTCGTTTTGTTTTTAACTACAGGGGGGGGGGAGTAGGAGGGGCATTCGACTAACATTTTGGAAGGAAAAACTGGTGACAAACACAGCTGGTCATACTTCCGAAAAAAAGAGTTTCAAATAATACTCTCTATGACTATTAAATGAAGTAGCAAGCTGCTTGAGATAACATATGGGCAACTTTGAGCATAACATAATTGGAAAATGTTGTTGATTCACTACTGTTGTATAAATTTCAATTGACTAAGATACCATTTCCATGAAATGTACAGTCCATCCATGTTATTGCCTGCCGTGCTTAGCTATAAATTAAAGTAGCTGATTGTTTGATGCCCTAGGTCACTAACTGAAGAAGCGAACTTGGCATGCACAGCTTTGCATTTCTAATAGTATTACACTTCATGCCATACTGTACATGCTTGCAATGCTCTGTGTAACAATATAACACAACCTTGAATGGAGCGTGCACACTGCTTTTAGCTACAATGAAGAGAAATGTTTATTTGCTCAACTATGCAGCCATTATGCTGACAACAAATCACCAACACATCACTACATTGAAAGAGATTTCATTAGTGACATTTAACTGTCATAACAGTGTGTTTGGATGACCAAGTTAAAAATCTGGCCGAAGATTTGGCAATGTATCTCCAGTTCCACTCTCTTTCTGCAAAGTAAATATTGAAACTTGAAAATCTCAGATACCTATTTTGGATCCTGGAGCTAGCGTGACCCCAGCTATGTCCTCTATACCACCATCAGGGCTGCTCTTTCGTTCCTGTTTCGACAAACCAAATCTGTCTGCTCTTTTGCTTCTCTTCTCTCTAGCTTCCTGCAGAAAGACAGGTGAGAAAAAATGTTGGAGGTGAGTATTATCAGAAATGAACGACTTATTATTGTACCGTGGCATACCATACAATAATTACGATAGTAAGTCTTAATCTTGGCAATCAGACCTTCAAATTTGATCTAACTTTTTCAACTAATGAACTAAGCACTCATATGTCTTAATCTAGTCCATCACTGATAATATTAAGGTTCACATAGGTCTGCAAAAATTTGGAATTAAAACTGTTTTCAGAATTTCAGAATTTTGAAAATTAGGAAATTTATAATGCTTTTCAGTGCAGAACTTCTAAAGTATGGAATTTATAATGCTTTCAGTGCATAACTTCTAAAGTATGGAATTTAGAATGCTTTCAGTGCATAACTTCTAAAGTATCGGATTTAGAATGCTTTCAGTGCAGATCTTCTGAAATATGGAATTTAATAATGCTTTCAGTATATTATTTACAAATCATTTTGCAAAAAGCTATGGTGTCACCTTTGTTTACAAGATTAGCTGCATTTGTACATACCTTCGATAGGACATCAATGCCTGTGACAAAGGTCCCAGTTTTATTAGGATACCGCTTTACTTTGACATCTTCTTCCTATTGTAGAGAAAAATAAATGATACATTATGACCTGAAATTATGATCTGAAAATCATCTTAATGACATAGACTTGGAGAGATATCCCGCAGGCCTTCAAATTTCACGTCCTTTTCATTGAAGTTAATGTTACATGACATGTTGCACTTTATCATCAAACTGGCTGCAAAGCAATCGTATACCTGAAGTCCAGTTACAATTTTTCATTTTTCTTTCTTTTTTTCTGCTTCTCACAGCCATTAGGACAGAATTACCAATTCTTTCAGTTTTACAACTTAGAGTCCATGCTGTGTAAGCCAATTTTATACACATGTGCTTATCTCCCGGAAAATTGTTATTTCTTACTTTTGTTTCTAAATTACTATCAGAATGTGGCTGTGCATAGGCTACTAAGTTTTACTTCTATTAGTAATGTGGAGAAATATCCACTTTGTTTTTCAGGAAATAAGTTTATGAAATGATTGAGAATTTGTGGTTTCAGTGTTTACTGTTTAGCTGTTTTCATAAGTCCTTGATAGGGGTTTGATGTCCCTCATTAAACTGAACTGCAGGGGTAACATGTAAAACTAAAAAGTATTTCTCTTTTTCTGTTTGTATCTCTATATCAAGTTTAGCAAATAGTCTAGTTGGATTTTGCAGAGCACTCAATTCTACCTCATTATTCTCCAGATGTTTTGGTCACAAAATTCCCTTTTCAAGAAGTCAGTATTTCCCTCATGAACAATGGATGCTATCTTGCTATAGGCTATGAGGAATATGAGAACTGTTCGATTTCCTGTAGGGGGCTAGTTTAAGTTACATAAATAAAATGTTTTCCCTCAACTTTTTTTAGACTGAGGCATAGCCTAGTTGGGCCACAAATGGCCATCTTCTGTAACTTGTTAAGATGTGACTATGACAGGATTAATATACATAGTAAACGTTTGGTTTACTTAACCTTAGGTTTAACTTTAGCTTAGGCTAGGTTTTTAGTGTGAGGTCAACAGCAGTACGGTTAAGCCTTAACTATCCTAGGCTACATTATTAATACTACTTAATAGTAATACTAATACGCAGTTAAGATAACGTGTAGGACAATGCACTAATGCAAGTCTATACCACAAGTGCAGACAGAGGCCTATCGACTCGTGAACTGCTAGTGGCACGGTCACTTTCGGGAACTGTTTGACTTCTTCGGTCTGGTTGTCTTCTGACAACATCTTCTTTGTCATCCTCTTCATCATCATCATCGGAGGAAGAAGCATCAATTAATTCTAAGACAGCCAAATCCTCGTCACTGTCGTGTTCACTTTCACTGTTTGAATTTTCCATTTCTCTGTCGGCATCTTCGCTTGCCATGTTTACAATCAGTACTGTATCAGCGGCTTGAAGTTAGCAAACTGACAAATCGTCAAAACATTCAACATTGGTTTTGTTTAACAATGTTGTGAAGTCTCCTTTCTATCGACCGATCTTTCAGGCGCGCGTTATATTTTATGTCGATTTTTTGTTCAATATCAAATCTGTTTCAATATAGACTATCTGCTATCATGTTGAATTAATGTCACAACTGAATTGACAGCTGGGAGAGAACTTGCTGTTTTTCAAATATACATCTAAGCCTAACTTGCATATAAGAATTGTGCTGAAGCTGGACGTGACCACATAACTGATTAGGTTAGCCACAAGATGATTATGCGCTTTCTCATGCACCATGTTGAGAACATTCCTCAAAAATACTGGGGGTTCATTGTGTTAATTCAAGACCTATCAATGGCTTTTAACAATAATACCACAAATGATGAAAGCATCAGAAACAGGGACCGGAAGGATGAGACTTGGGGAAGGGGGCGGGGAAGAGAAGGGGGAGGGGGAGGACATTGGCTGCCAGCATATCCAGGTTCCTTATAGAAATACAATATAGTAATGCAAGTCTTGAATGAAAAAATTGTAACTGAAGTATTTATTGAATAATAGTTTTTTTTTATAACAATTGAAATAAAGCAGGTTATACTGGCAATTATTGAAAGATAAATCATTACCAACCTTAACAACCCAAAAGATTGATAGGACCCTACAAGTTAAACATGAAACTGAACAAGGAACCCAACATGCCCAAGCACACCATAGGTACCATTTGCTTGAGTTACAGCTGTCATTAGTGTGTAAACAGTTTTTGTTTTGTTTCCTTTTTTCTCGTTTCTCGTGGCCGAGCCCCTGCAAGGTGCAGTGCATAGAACAGTAACCAGAGGATGATAGGGAAGGCCAAATATGTCAAATAAACAACCCTGTGATGGGTACCCATCCCATGAAGCTAGTAGAATTAATAAAGAGACATCATTTTAATAGTTTCACCATTTTAATAACATCCTCTTTCAATTGAAATGATGAGATGGATAAGTAGAGTAAAAACATTTAACTTCGGTTACTCTACCTAACTTTGCTCTCTGTGAAGTATTTAAAATTCCAACAGTGGTTTAATGGGCAAAATGGCTAATGAAATAAAATAAAATAATAAAGAAGTCTCAGTAAATGAGTCAGCAGTAAATTCTTCTATTTCGTGTACCCAAACAATGGCAAACATCAATCTTGAACTGAACATCTCAAAAACTAAGATTTGAGATTCTAGTTGGCATCTCTACTTACATAGCTAGTACGGTTATTGACTAACTTAATTCGATCTGCTGGCCGTCAGAATATCACAGCTAGTGTATTGACTGCGATGATAACAGACAGTACTAGCCAACTTTGCATGCATAAAAGGGTGTGATGACTCGCGCACAAAGAAACGTCTCATGCCAGTAATCTGACCTAGTTTCGAATGAGGTGTAACAGAAGTGTTAGACACCACCATCGATCCCAGAAAATACACACACAGCTTGCTACCTTCGATAATTAGACACTAGTGTACAGTCAATACATAGAGCTTCGGTCAATACCCACAACACAGTGTACATAGCAGCGTGGACATCTCAGGTCTAGATAAAAGATAACAAGGTATCACGTTTTATTACTGTCTGCATTTTGTAGCAAAAAGAAGAAACGTCATTTGCAAGCAACGGAAAGTTAACTTTTTCAGAGCGCGGCACGCGGTTTGGGGCTAGTCTTCAATGCCTTTAAGTAATGCGTTTTTGGAAGCTCGCTGATAAAATTACTATGCATTCTGTGTACAAAAGCAGCTACACATAATTTGCAATTGTACAGCAAATTGTCCATTTTGGATAGCATTTATGCTAAGCAATACTTGGATATATTATTCCTGATACATATGCTGGTTGAGTTGTATGTATTACCTACAACCTCAACCTGTGCAGTACTTTACTTGTACATAATTCTGTAATTGTATGACTGAATACACTAAAATTAGATACACGTGTCTCTCTATTGGAACTTTACACTACCATTCTACCGTTAGACCACAAGCTTACTAATCAACCATTTTATACCGATACGAATCAAGATTCTTTTGCATAAAACGTTACAAGTGTAAACAGAGGTTTTCATCTTGAATGACGTCCATACCACCGATACTTCTCATGAAAGGGTATTAAAGGCGTACTCAATACAGGATATGAAATGAATTACATCTTAAATGTAAAAGGCTATCAAAAAGAAAATATATATATATATCATAAAAATAGGTTCACGTTGGTCATGTGACAGACACAGTTAACCAACCGAGAATTCTGAGACATTCTGAGAACATGAACCTTGGTGATAATTTATAAATCCTGTTCCAACAATTGAAACAAGTGTACATTGTCCCATTAATGCAGTAAAAACCCATCTGGAACTTTTCATAAATTAAAAATGGCAATATGGCACCTTCATATAACACAAGGCAAATATTAGCAAACAAACAAAAAATATGACAAGAATATGTATACACCAACCAGCACATCTTGTAGTTATACATGCAGTTTTATTTTCAAATGAGCAAAACAAATATAAAAGCAAAAATTTTGCAGGTTTCTTTTTCAAGTTGGTTTTTTCTTTTGCTTTCAAGAATTTGTAAGAAAGCAGCTTTGTAGACAAAATAAACATCCCTTTTGATGAAAACAACACATACCAATGAACAAAACCCCCCCCAAAAAAATGAAAAAACCTAAATTTAAACTTTTTATGATAAATAATATCATATGCTTGGTCAGAGAAAAATTCCAAAGTGACAATTCATTTTATATCATTCCCAATGTCTTTGGTATTAAACTAGAGGTGAGATAAACATCAGTAGCACTCCAAGGTCAAAGAGGTTTCATTTGCTAAAATCATGAAAATAATATCCTTTACATGAAAAAGATTAAGGCAAGTGTCACTAGAACCTGACAACAACAAAAATGGCCTAAATCTTGAGATTTTGTACCAACTTATGAAGAAGCTCCCTTAAAATATTAATTTGCCTATAATGTTTATTAAGTAATAAAGGCCCTGGTATCTTATGCAATGTTCCACACAGCGCCCCCCCATTCCCCCTCCCCTCCCTTAAACTTATTATACTACAGCTTTGTTGCCAAATCAGACAGTGTTTGGACTGGACTGGACTATACTGAAAAATGTCACAACTTACCTTACATTCCGATTAAAAAGAAGAGAATATTTTACATGTTTACATATTCCGCAGTGTTGCAGGTGCATTTCTCTTCCAGTATAGTTTTCCACCACTCTCTTCCTACTACTCTCCCTCCCGTCCCGTCCCCTCCCCTCCCCTCCCCTCCCCCTCCTTCCAAAAATCGTCTCATGAGGAGTGCAGTTTACTATAGAATACGTTGGTCACCCTTACACATATAGTACAACTCTGATGAATACTGACTCAGTTATTTGATCATACTGCTGTTAGTTTTGAGTTTGCTCGATAACTATCATAATTTACTACTTGAATGACAATGCAAAAAGCAAATAAATGAGTCAGTTTATTATCTTATTGAACAACAATCATAAATAGCATCAGATGATTACTTAGTCAAACCTAAAAAATACTGGTGTCTTAAA
>KN888060.1:22804-37758 GCA_000934455.1 Apostichopus parvimensis | reverse complement strand
CAAATTCCTGGCTACGTCGCTGTTTCAACTGACATGCTCTTTACCCACCGTATGATAACTGATGTCTTGGGCTGTCTTAGCACATTGAATATTTTGTCGATGTGACCGCTTACATTTTGAGATAGTATAGTTTAGTATAGTGCTCCACTAAACACGGTGTCTTCCAGCTTCACCCAGGAACTTCTAAAACGCCTTAAAATCACCTTCAATCCTCTCGACGTATTACCCATCGGTAGTTTATTTCAGTCTGTTCAATATACAAGCATCGAAAATAATTATGTATGACTGAAATCATGACACAAAAGTAACTTCAGTAGGTGTATGAGAACATTGTTCCCCACCTCCTCCTTCGCCTTCTCCTCTTCCTCATCATCATCATCATTCTCATTCTTATTCTTGAAATAGTATGTAGGGCGTGGTGTGACAACACTTATATGCCACCCACGGATTCTTTCGGGGATGAATATATGTGGAATAACTCTCACTTACGCATGAATATTAATGTAGGTTTTAACAATATTTTGTATAAAGAAGTGATTTTATTTGTGGGCGATCTCTTCGACGAAAACGGAGCTCCTCTGTCTTGTAAAGCTTTTGCAAATAAATACCAGCTGAGTGCTTTCCCGATTACAACTTATGAGGACTTAATTAATGTCATTCCAATTGAATGGAGGAGGTTTTGTTGTAGTAATGTAAACTTTTCAAATCCATCTTCTAAATTGTTTGAAAGGTGTATTCGTTCTTATTCAGCCTCTCAATTCTGCTACCCACTCAATCTTAAAAGAAACTCGAGGCCGCCTACCGCCATTCACAAGTGGCATCATAGTTTTGTTTGATATAACGAGCACGACTGACGTCGCATTTTTAGTACTCCTTGGGGCACCTTTTCTGAATCCAAGCTTCCATTTTGTCAGTTCAGATTTCTGCACAGGATTTTAGGTACCAATAGACTCTTATTTTCAAAGGGGAAGTCAGAATCTCCACTGTGTTCCTTTTGCAAACTTGACGAAGAGTCAAGCGAGCACCTTTTTTTTGGGGACTGCTTCGTAACCTGCAAATTTTATCCTTGGTGTCGATATGCGTTTCTTAAATAAGCAATTCTTTTTTCCAAAGATATCGTTTTCATTGAGTGCGAGTTCTTTAATACGCGATTCTAAAATGAAGTCGTATCTAGTCGTTTTATGTTATAGGTTGGCCTAAGGATGAACCCGAACATGGCCTTTCTTCGTTCTCGGCATGAAGAATTGGCGAATTTTAAAGAGAAGTGTGAACTGGAATGAAGCGGTACCGTACCTCCTTTACTTCAAACACATAGTTAGTACATTAACTACCGGTGCCACCTGTAACACATGTTACTACTGTTCCTGTTCCACAACCGTGCATCAGTAATTACTGCTTTGTGTTCGTAACACGGTAACTTGTGTTACAGGTGGCAACAGTAGTTACTTTACTAGCTATGAGCATCGGCTGGTGGCACATGAACTATGTTCTAATTGTGATTTTGATAGCTAGTACAATCGGTTGCAGTACAGCAGGACCTGTTAGTCTTTATGTAACACTGACAGTCTAAATGGAAACTTACAATGGAGAAGCCTCTAGAGAGCATCTTCAGCTATGACTAGTCTAGTATGTGGTATAATCTCAGATTCGATGAGGTGAAGATTCGTCCGTCATTATCTTGAATAGTGTTAGTGATAAACAAGAGGGCCAACCGACAGTCAAATCAGAGAGTTAACGCTTAGACATCAAATAGTATATTATTTCATGCACCACTTTTCATCTGATAATTGTGAGAATTAAATGACAAAGCAGATCGATTCCATAATTCACATGATTATTCATCAACTAATGTACAGTGGATAGCCTAACAATGTTTTTGGTAGCTAATGCTCCGAAAAAATATAATAATAATGTTTATCACTTACTTACTGGTCAATAACGAAATGATGTAAACACCACCTGTGCTCTCCTCACGCTAAAAACTGAGGGCGCTATACATCCATATAACCGCGTTTTCCTCACACCCCAAAACAAAGGCTAGAACAGCTGTATTTGTATACAAACACATGTCATTGTAGTTCGTGGTGAAGGTCAACGTTATTTAGTTGTTCATATCCAATGGAGGGGTCTTTGTTGCTGGAACCCCCTTTGAAGTTTTTTTTCCTTCATGAAGAAGCCAGTTCGGCCTTTGGTCCCTTAACGTAGACCAACGCTAGGCTATATTGTGTAATGTTAATAAAAAAACTCTAACACGCATGTGTCTGCAATATAAAATATTAAATGATGACTAAATCCACACCACAACTAAGCTGTCAATCACGAGCCACGCCTGTTTCGGACGTGACATGCAGAGTCATGGACAATGATTGGTCAATTGAACTACATGTTAACGTTACAGTATCCTCGCCTGGTTTTCGAAATTATACGAACATACAGTGATTTGCACCGAATGCCTCATGTACCATTAATATTACGAATACATGTAGGCATATAGTCTATCATAGAAAATGTAATTCCATCCGGTCTATTAAAACCTGCTTAGTCGATTTCCTGGCCCTGGTTTATCATCATCCAAAACACGTAATATATGCCATACACGGCCATAGCATATACTAATGCCATGCCCCAATAATAACGTTTTGTTGCGAGAGCTGAAGTAGTATATATAACGCCGAGTCGTTGCGGATAAATACGACTAACATTTCTTGCTTGCAACTTTTTGCAGGATGTTGTTAAATGTTATATATAAAACTAGAAAAACAGATCAGTGAGAACATTTCACATGATTGTTATACAACTATGTTAAATGAATAACTTAACAGTGTTGTTTTTATCTAATGCTCTGAATGTATTGGTGTATTAGTTGACATGCTATGAATTTATGACTACTTACATGCTTTTTGCTCTTGGAAATGATCGATACATCATATATCACTGTGACACTAAACTAAAAAAAAATAGGAACTCAGTTATGCATTATTTACTGGTTAGATTCTCCAACATGAATAATTGTGGACAGAGATTGCTCAAACGAGACCACGAAGATAAATAATGTCGTAAATTCATTTCAACACTCGCGTCATTTGTTTACTCGTATTTTCGTAGTGTTTATAAAACACATATGCTGCCAGAAAGAAGTTCCAATAGGATATTAAACACGGAGTGGATTGTAAGACCAAATAACTTTCACCTCTCGTTTCTTTAATATTCCCAGGAGAAATAGTAATAGAATCAACGAAAACTTAAACTAAAAGAAAGGAACCTACACCAATGTTACTCTAGTCAAGATTATTACTGGCGATCATACGTGGAATCCTATTAATATTTGATGAAGTAACGCTTTCTCACCAGGGGTCGCGAAGCGGAACAAGTGCGGGTCGTGAGCCCGGTAGTGGAAGACAAAGGTCAAATCACACACAAAAGCATTATGGCCATTGCACGTACACCAAGATAACAATATGAACCAATACTTCATACACAAGTAGGTAATAACACATTACTTGTCTATCAATTAATGTAAAACTATAAAGGTCGTAGGAGATCAAAGGTCAATCATAGTTAAATATATACGGAAAAGTTGTTTGCTAGTTACTCCTAGACTATACGGCTGATGTTCAGTAATAACAAACTTGTCCCTTTGGTTCAGTGTACATTCCAAACCTTAAAATTGCTCAAAGTGTTTTACCAACGAGGAAGTAATATTAGTAAGAGTACATAATTTGAATGAACGTTTATACCCAAATATGAGGATGAGATTTGCAACTCCATGAATTGCTTTCTTGTGTTGTCTTTACGGTGGCGCTCTTGTAGATTTGAATCGACACCACTCTAGAAAGCGAACAGATTTTCATTAGGTCTTTGCGGTTCCAAAATCAACCTCTCATTCATTGTAGGGGATATGTTTCAGCTCACCTGACCGAGGTAATGACGCATTTGGTAATTTCATCATACACATATGACTGCCGGATTGGTGGCACTTCGATTTTCAAGTCGTGGTCATAAGCCTTGTATCCTAGACTTAAAGTTATTTTTTATTACTTATATTCAGTTTTCAAATAATTATGAGTTGCTTTGGGTATATAGAAAACTGTTCCAAATTTGATGAAATTGCACGGAACCAATGGAACAGACTGACGTAACGTTTTCGGTCCTCAATGTAGTGAACCATCAACGGTGGGCAACGTAAAACGTTGTGTCTCTCATTATCATATGAATTACAGGTTGAGAGAAAATGGTATTTTAAAAATACCTCAATGTTAGGAACATAGTTGTTTTTGTAAGTGCTAGGCAGACATGGTTGTTTCGACGTGGCGTGACGTACAGGTTGGTGCCGCTGGGAGAAGAGACCGAGCCACTCCTTGCAAACTAATTTATATGACATTCGGGAAGGTTACTCCACCGTAACTTGGAACTGCACTGATTGTGCTCTACGTTTACAATTAGCATGATATAATACAGAACCATTTAAGACGTGCATAACAGCAATTAGCGTAGCAAACCTTTAAAGTAACATGCTGCATCATAACACTCTCCTGAAGGATTCATAATGCCTATGAGAATGACTGTACACTTTTGAGTGAATGCGGTTGCTTTGTGGTAGATGGGAGCTTGGTCATATACCAGTAAGGATCATTGCAAATAATTTATATCTTGCAGGATTTGGAGTTAATTCTGATAAATTTCTTGACGTTATTTGATACTGAAAACTCATTAAAGTGCAGCATATTAGCCCAAAGAGATGATCCCTCGTATGTGTAGCTTAAAGAACTTAAACATATAGTTCATGAAGTTTTGAAATATTCCTTATACATGTGGTTACAATGTATCTGTAGTGTCTGAACGACGGCATTTTGAGAATGCTACTCGCTTATCAGCATTCACTTGGAGTAAAGTCTAGGATCATATTTACGATTAAGTTTATCAATTCAATCTCATCTTGAATCATGCCAGGTATCTTTGGAAAATTGTACACAGACTGATGTTTTTTTTTCTTCTGATAAACTATTAATATCTATGTCTTACTTAGACAACAGCTTTGTGATTACAACGGGACATTGTCGATTAAATGGTATCATTGGAAATACGATCGAAATAATAGTAAGAAAGTGTTTTCATTTTAAATTGGTAATATTTTTTCTACAGTAGTACTTATTCTCCCACTTCCATGAAATTAACTATGAGACTCTTACCCATTAACTATTATTTGAACAAACACCAGTATAGGAAACATCTCGAGGTTAAATTCTACTACTGATCTTTTGTTTTGAAAACTTGGGAAAACATTCACTTTGTTGTGTTGTTTAAAACATAAATAAAGAATTTGTGATATCAACTAAAAAAATAGTAAAATAAATGAGGTTTCTTTATTTCTAGACCGATGTTTAACGTAACATATTCAATATGACGGTCCTTAGTTTGACATTCTGCAAAATAAAAAACCAATGGGAACAGGCAGCGAGTCATCTAACTAACGATCATGATGCCAATGTCCAGTACACATGTGTTTGTCTTCTTTAGTACTGGTTCCTTATTAAAAGAAATCGAGTCAGGCGAGAAGGAAGCCTCCTCGGTGTGCAAGGCAAACAATACTTCTTTGTCCCTATTTCAGGAAATAATAGGAAATAATAGTGCGATGACTTGAAGTTGACTGAACACATCGTTTGATATATATAGCAAAAATATTAATAATATAAAAAATATATATCGCGAAAAATTATGCATACATAGGCTGTAAGATGTATATCAAATTTACTTCTCCATTGTGTTCAGACAATAATGAAACGATTATTAAATACGTGTTTGCTCTGAACGAAGCGCCATTTAATACAAACGAAAATGAAAGGTTCCATTTTGAATAATGTAAGCTCATATATTTATTTATGTATTAAAGAATATAATAGTGCGGTGACTTTTCTCAGATCTGTTGACAATTTGTAAAACAGACGCTTCGCCTGGTACTGTCAATTGCACACAATTGAGATAAAGTAAAAATATCGATTTTTGAAACGTAGGTTCAATGTCAGATTTGTCGTGTCATAAAAGTCTTCAATGATGCATAAATGAAGTTCTTTTCCTTCAGTTGGACAGATACATCATAAAACACTTGCGTAAAACTCTCTAATTGGCAGTTATACAAAGCCATTCAATCACGCCTTCATAGCCAGTAGTATCCCTGTGTATTTTGTAAAGGGTGGGGAGAAAAGTTCTTAATGCGTGCTGCATCCGACGATTGCTCTATAGACCCTCTGTCAGTCTCCTCATTAATGGCAGAGGAAACAAATGAGGTGTCGAATACCAACATTCTCTGCTATTGTTTTCCAGGCGTGCAAACAAGCTTACGTAGGGTCAGTTTAACTCAATATAAGTACATACTACGTGGATCTCGTACAACAGACATGTATACTTGGTAAACTGTATTTCGAATGAATTTTGATATAGAAAACACAACAGTACCAATCATGTAAGTTCAGACACTTTTGCCTTAATTCTGTTTAAGACGTAGTTGAGTAATGTTTCAAATTTTTAACTTAAATTTTTATTTCATTTAATCATGTACAGGGGTGGGGTGGTTGGGGGTGGTTCTGGTTTATCAAATATGCGAAAAAAGGTGAGTTCTGTGACACATTTAGACTACACCTTGTGTCAATAGTATAAGTTCTACACGCAATGTTATGCTAATCACTATTTATGAATTTCGGTGTGTATGGTGTGTACGACTGATGTCTCTGGTTCCCTTTTAACAAACTTTCACAATTTAAATAAAAACTCGAAACGCTTTTTATTTCATATTACTTTATTTATTGTATTTTAAGTATTGTTGATGTCTCGTAAATATATGCAGTGATGAATGACTCACCAGTAGAGCAATGAATGTTATATTTTTCTTTGCTCCGATTTTTCTAGTTGTCATTCCATTTCGAACAATAAACTTTTTAGTGAATGTTTCATTCTTAAGGTTTAATGTTTTCTTATTTTGTTATCCATAAAGTATATTCCAAACACGCTCCGTTTGGTCAGACTTAATTAAATTCTGAATTATTACGTAAAATGTTTCGTAAAATGCTCAGTTTCACAATCATCTTGTTCATCAACTCAAGAGGATGGTCGAATTTTCATCTCAACATGTTGGACGTTGCAGTAAGTATCATAATCAGAGTAGATCATTTCCCCGTTACCTCCATCGTAGATACCGTTGAGGTTTTCACTCGTACAAAGTGACTTGCAGGTGCTGCTGTATTGGAAATAATCGCAAAAACTATAACTATAACTATAACAATTTGAGCACGAATCATTCCAGTGCCACCAGCCGCTTCTGTGCTTCTCTGCGCAGTTGAAGTTACCACATGCGTCATTGTCTCGGTCATGCGTGCTGAACTGTTTTCCTTTGCTCAAACGGAACTGATAACCTGTGAAGGAAAACAACAAGAACCATCAGTGGTCAATACTTGGTCATTAAACAATAGCGTAAGTATCCTGATATATTGCAAACTTGTGTTGGGACATAAATTACGTTTTACAGTATATTGGGAAGAGGGGGTGGGGAGTTCACATTGATGGAGATTCAGAATTCATTTTTAATGGGATAATTCCGTGATCATTATATATACTTCTTGTGCTGATTTATTCTATATTGCTCTTTATTTTAATCAAGCTAACTTCTCAAAAGGAAATGACGATTGATTTGGATTTAAATTAATGATATTTAACATAAAAAATAGGCTTGTCTACAAGGAAATTATTGTCTAATGATATTAAACATTATAATTAAACTAGTCAATATGGTGTTTGATTATTAATGAGAACTAAATCCTGGGTTTTCCATTGACTAGTTTTTAGCTATTATTTTCTCATTGCAATTTTATCTATGTCTAGGGTTGTCTTTGTCTTCAAACACGGTGTGTGGCTCTTCTTAATAATATTGTTTCACAGATCTTGTAAGAAACATTAATCTGTTAGTAGTATGTGTTTACTGGAAACCTTAATTCTCTATTAATGGTTTTGGGAAAATATATGGTCGTATTTCTCTTCAATAATTTGTCCTGTTCTTAGACTGATGCTTTTTCAAACAGCATACATTCGCTTTCATCGGCTAGTCAGACTAGTTCAATATTTTGTAAATGATACCACCGGTATCCAATTGATACGATGATACGGTAACTATCTAACACATTACTGTTTCTTTAAAGTAACGGGTCCAGATGGGACGAGAATTGTTTGCAATTGTTCAGATCACTGGCTCAAATCTCGTTCGAGACAAAACCTTCTTTGCTCTTCCAATATTACAACAACAAAACTGGCAAATGTAAGGATGGTTCTTCACATCAATTGCAACTAATTTAGATGGATGAATATTCGTGGTATTATTTCTTTACTTTTTTTTCTGTTTCTATCTGTATTTTGTTCTAATTAATGCGTGACATTTTTCAAACACATACCCAGAAATGTATTATAAACTTGATGATCATCTCGTCTATACAACCGTAGAAACTGTGTGCGTGAATTGTGAAAGGAAGGGGGAGGGGTTGGGGGTGTTACACCAAACCCTCTTTTTAAGGGTTTCTGATCCAGTGTACATAGATTTTGTAGGTTATATTTAACATCAAGATGTGCTGAAACTATTACGAACATTTTCTCATGAAGTTTATTGTGAACATATTAGTAACTATACCTTGACATATTATCCAAGGCAAGGCGCTAATATCAAATATGCAACAAACCTGTATTTCCGCTGCGATCGCCCAGTTTATTCATTGCGTAGTTGCTGCTTTCATACTCGATTTGAAATTCTGTATACTCAGCATATGCATCCGATACATTAGAAGTAGTGATGTCAAAGCGAAGCTTGTAGTTTCTCTGGTTCGTCAAGTAATGAAGCTTTTCATTTCCTAGCCATAAGTTCCTGCTGTCACCAAACCCTTCTTTGTACGCAGTCCAGTTTTGATAAAAACTAGTAGAGCCATCAGTACGACGTTGAAACACCTGGAAAGATAGCGAGTAAATATAATAAAAGAAAGATAAAGATGAGAGTCGCGAAGCATGCTAGCAGACAAACTTAATTGAAGAAACAGCGCACGAATATATATTTATAGAATACTATTTCAGTAAGACAAATGTAGGACTTTTCTTTGTTTTTGCTTTCTTTAAGGGGAGGGCAATTTTTAGGATTGTCACACTTTGCTTCCGCTAAAGTAATTTTGATACACTCAATACCTGGTAAGGAATTATAAAGTGCAATCAAACCGAAACCAGAAACTTGGACTTTGACTTGGACATAACCGTCTACAATAGACTTAATCAACAAAAACTCACAGAAACATACTTGAAATAATCATATTGTTTCAATCAAGACTTACGGTCCATCCTCCACCGTTTTCCATTTTGCAAGATACATTGAATGGTAAACCAGGCCATCCAATAGGCATGATTGTATAAACGCCATCTTGTGTATGTCCAGCGTCATAAACGTCCTGACAGTCTGTATACAATGACTCACAAGTTTCACCGTCACCTTCGTATCCATCATTACAATAACACTGTCGTACTTCATTCTCGACATCACACACAGCATTGGTACTACATATGTAGCCTTCACAGATCAGTCGGTTATTGCTACAAGAACACTTCTGGGTGCAGTCATCGTTAACGTGTGATTTTCCATTCTAAAACAGATCAAATGTAAAATTTTAAGTTGGAAGAACGAAAATGTTGTCAGATAAAATTTAATTCTGTGATCAAATATCCATTAGAAATGTCATCTGACATTTTAATAGATGTCACAAAAACTCACCGATATAACCAAGTTGGCCGCTGTAACGAAACAGCTGCATCTACTCGCACTGATACAGTCACTTCCATTCAGCATTAATCCAGCTTTGCAGATACAACCCGTGCTACCTAAACAGGCACTGTTACAAGCAGACTCTCCTTTGGGATCTTCACATGTTGCTTCACAAGTGCATTTTCCATAGATCATGTTCGGAGGACACGTATATATCGAAGAACCTGCATAGAGATAAGAGCAGATTAGCTTTAAAATATCATGACTATTATGTTTTGTTTCATTGTTCCATGTAGTAACATCCTAATATGAACTTAACGACGGAAAGCTGATTGCAACTGGTTCAGTAGTGACTGCAGTAGTTGGTTCCTCTGATTCTTGCATTGTCTTACCTAAACAAAGATAGGAAGGATGTTTATGAACAATTTAATAATGCATAATTAATGTGATTTCTTCTCTTATCACATGATATGAGTAGTGCGCTTGTTATGCTACGGGACTTACCTAGAGTCGTGCCTTGTGGTTCAGTTGTGATTGCAGTAGTTGGTTCCTTTGATGCTTGCATTGTCTTACCTAAACAAAGATAGGAGGGATGTTTATGAACAATTTAATAATGCATCATTAATGTGATTTATTATATTATCACATGATATGATTAGTGCGCTTGTTATGCTACGGGACTTACCTAGAGTCGTGCCTTGTGGTTCAGTAGTGACTGCAGTAGTTGGTTCCTTTGATTCTTGCATTGTCTTACCTAAACAAGGATAGGAAGGATGTTTATGAACAATTTAATAATGCATAATTAATGTGATTTCTTCTATTATCACATGATATCAGTAGTGCGCTTGACATACTACGGGACTCACCTACAATCGTACCTTGTGGTTCCGTAGTAACTCCAGTAGTTGGTTCCTTTGATTCTTGCATTGTCTTACCTAGAAAACAGTATAGGAATGATGTTTATGGACAATTTTGTATCAATGGTAATAGTAGTAGTAAGAAAGTGGTATTAGATGGTGGAAAATAAGAATATCATTAACAACACAAATAAATTAACAGCTAAATAGATAACGTATTCCCCTCTAACCAGATAATAATATGTCCGTGTATTATCATTTACTAATCTAGTGGTCTTCTTTTCGTTATGATGTTATCTTAACAGACCGAAATAAAGATAAGCGGATATTTAAAAAGGCTGTCCATATAGACAGAATGTTGCTAATAATGCGAAAATTGTAAAATCATACATCATTAAAGGGGGAGATATCTCATTGACCTATAATTTATATTTGCAAATCCCCCCCCCCCAAAAAAAAAAACAATACTTGAAAGAATACTTTCAAATCGAATTGAGAAGTATGAAATGTATTTAGTGACCGAAATTTGTTATATAAAGTTTAACTAGTGAAATCATGCACGCAGCTCATAAAGAGATAATACTGTCAATTTCTATAACGAACCAACACATACCGCTATTAAATGTTGTCTCTCAAACAATGGTATTTTGTATTAGTATTTTTGGTTTAAATGAAAAATTAAACAAGCTAGGAAGACGTCAAGTTTGAAAACCACCTAATTCACAGGCACAAGAAAAACATCAATTTTGTGGCATGTTAAACTTCTTATAATATATAAATAATAATATGACAACATTCTGTGTTCTGTTTACTTTTTACTTACCTTTACAAGGTGAAGGTAAACAGTGGCTTCCTTTACATGGAAATTTCGCAGCAAAATCACACAATTCTAGAAATACGAAAACAAGAAGAAACAAACATCAGAAACAGCTACACGATCAATCGGTAAAAAATACTCAGCCACAAAATTAAGTTATGATTAAAACAAGACAAGATAAGACAAGACAAAACGAAACAAACGAAACGCAACAAAAATGCAGAACAGAAAAGAACGGAACAAACAAATGCTTAAGATTTATGAAAATGGTTAAGTGTGAAGTAATGGTTATAAATATGGAATTCTTTATAAAAGAAGTAAATAAGTAAAATTTAAATAAAATGGATGGTATACATAACCAATATTGAAATCGTCAAAACATAAATTAAGTTACTGGTAGCAGTTCTCGTACTTCAAATCCCAGTCCATATAGTTTTCTGTACAGGTTGAATTGACTGTACTGAGAGTAAAGAAAATTTTCCCGGTATGATGGCCAGTTATGTGGTATAACTTTAGACAACTAATCTATTTTGCAGTTTTGTGACATTGCTTCCCTGGTAAAAATAACTAGACTAAAGTTCTTACGAAACGTATAACGTAATCAGTCAGTCCATTACAAATAATGCACTGTGTAACGACTGCGCAAATTAAACCAAGGCATGGGTATGACGTTGGGGAATATTTGAAGTCGGCAAACATTTGAAGAAAAAAACAAAAGGTTTGTTTTTGTGACGATATGTGTTGATGTTATCTTTGGATGACTGGTGAATACATTGTCCCGTAAATTGCGACACCCCAATTGACCGCTAACAGTAGATGAATCGATTTGTTGGATAGTCTGCCTAACTTGTTACGCGATAACAGTTAGCCTTACCTTAGACTTAGCATTGAGTCTACGATTAAAATAAATCAACTTTAAACTTTAAATATACCAATATCGTACGCGAACTACAGTATACTCGGTATTATATATCTTATATATGAAAGGGTGATAAAACACTCACAACTCGGCCATTGAGTAAAATAGGATTGTCATATAGCAATAGCCCTAGGAACTATAAACAGCATATTCCTAGATACCAACTGGTGTGACTATAATATCACAAGAAAGCTCCAATTATACATGCAGAAGTTAATAAAATATAGGTAAGCCCGCCGATGGTTTATAGTTTACAATCAATTTTCTGCAATCTAGACGGAGATATATGTAGGGAGGGGTAGTGATGTTAATATTCAAGCAGCTCGAGTACTCATAATAGTGAATTAATCTTGAAGAACCCTCGCTCAAAATTTGCTGAAAGTTGCCTTGCTCACGTTGCTCTTAGTTTACAAGGTTGCCAAAATAAGCCATTAGAAAATCTACAAACCTACTGCAGTATGTCTAAGAATGATGTGATATAGAAAAGTGGAATTCTACATAGTTAATCGAACAGAAAAAAAACAGAACAGGATGTACTTTATTTATGTCCAAACCCCTCAACCAAGACAGCCTGACCACCCCACGGGAAACTTTAAAAGACTAAACATATTATTATTGGTAACGAGAAAGAAAATGGAATACATAACTCTTATTAACATGTAAAAGTATATACTTACTTCCGGCATCGGTCATATCGATGAGGATTAGTGCCAAATGAAAAAGCTGAACAAATTTCTTTCTCTCCATTGTGTTCTAAGTTGACCGCTCTACTTGTCATTGATGTTCTCCGTGAAGTTTTGAATGACTGAGTTGGATGATGTGATGTCTTTAATATAGACTAAATAACATAGTCTCAACAAATATGTACATGTATTAACTTAAAGCTGATTGGACGAATCGCATAAGTATCAATATCAGAGCACGAATTGTACAACGATACTGTGATTACGTCATTGACAGAAGATCAGCCTCCGTCACTTAAGTTTACATTTAGTTATCTTCATTAGAATTAGACAATAAATCTATCTTCCAGCAATATGTAACGTATACTTATACAGGATATAAAGTTTGGCGTATAGCGACTCCCGGTATATTCAGTAGATATATTTTCAACCGTTTCTTATTTGATTTACGTGATAACCTTTCATTTATTCCCAGCTAAAGCAGACGCGCTATTTTTACTAGACAGGCTCTTTATGAATTCGAAAAGTAATTAAAAAAGAGATTGAATGTTAACAAAATATCACTGGAAGCGCATATGCTCGTTATTTTGAAGCAATGAATTGAGTTGCAGTGTAAGCATTGTAATGACTGAATAGAGAGACTGGTTAATTGCTGACCTTACAGTAGATATATTAATGATAACATAGATTGAAGCAAATCATTAAAAAGAGGACTGACTTAGAGGTTTAATGACAATTTTTCAATGAGCATCCTTTTTTTTCTTTGCACAATCACCTTTGTTCTTGAACAAATATCAGTATACCAATATAATTAAAGTAAGGAGGGTTATAGAAAGAAAACAAAAACCTTGGACGTCAAATGATGCACTGCGAGGTATAGGCTATTAATAGATTGAAAGTGTGTAGCTCTAAACACAAGCATGTGCTGAAAAATACGTTTCCTTTTTTTGTTTAAAATTAAAAAGTGTGGGGGGGGGGGGTCGTCCCGCAAAGAATTCATTCTTCCCCTGAATGTAGGTAATTCCCCGAATGACTATGAAATCTGGGGCCTCCGCCCTCCCTCTTTCATTTGTACTTTTTTTTTCTAACACCCAACAAGCTGAAAACTAGAGTGAACAATTGACGATGAAACGGCAAATTTGTTAAACCTGGAACTCAAATGACTTATTCCTCTCTGATATCAAATGAAGAATTACATATTGGCAAATTAAAATTTGAAGCAAATTTCATTCTAACTGTAATGTTACATGGTATTACTTCGACCAGGCTCTCCTGGTCCTGAGTTTATATTTTCAAATAATAAATCACATATAAAAAACATCATATTTTATCGAAATCCTGATCATGTTTGTCAAAACGTCATTTTATTGTAATAGACGTCCTATATATATTAACATTTATGAAAATAACCTATATTCAATATACATAGGGAATTGCCAACAGTTTTAGAGATCTTATTTTGTTTAGATCGCCGCGTTAAGTTAGTAATATTTTGTAGACCTCAGATACAGCGAGAAAAATAAACTTGACTTGGTGCTTTTTCACTAATACAACACTGTAATATGTTTGTCCTAATTAATAACCTACTGTTAAAAACAATGTGCTGTACCTAGTTACTAGTCTCATCTAGCATATAAGGTACATATATATATCGACTTAATAACAGAAAGTTAGGCCCAACAAGACATGTTGCGAGTTATGGTGCTAACACTGTCGATTAGGAATATAATTTTGTGCCTGGAAAGAATCACATTGAAAATGTTCAGCAGATAGAATGATTACCGACATAATACCTGCCCAAAATACTAAAGACATACAGAGTGAGCTGGTACACTGATGTGATATTTACTCTGATAGATATGTCTATACTGAGGCGAAAATTACTCTTTGTCTGCCCACG
>KN888060.1:2296-14316 GCA_000934455.1 Apostichopus parvimensis | reverse complement strand
ACATGCTCTATACCCACCATATGATAACTGATGTCTTGGGCTGTCTTAGCACATTGAATATTTTATCGATGTGACCGCTTACATTTTGAGATAGTACAGTTTAGTATACTGCTCCACTAAACACGGTATCTTCCAGCTTCACCCAGGAACTTCTAAAACGCCTTAAAATCACCTTCAATCCTCTCGACGTCTTACACATCGGTAGTTTATTTCAGTCTGTATAATATCCGAGCATCGAAAAGAATTATGTATGACTGAAATCATGACACAAAAGTAACTTCAGTAGGTGGTTCATTTAGAACTATTTATCAACGGTTAACTTTCAAGGCCGATCGACATATTACTGTAGTATAATATCTTAAGTGTATTAATTATTGTAAAATGCCAAAGGTTACAGGATAGAAGGAGGTCAAAGGACAAATTGATCAACATGCTGCGGAAAAGCGTTGAACAATCAAATGCATTTTGGGTATTACGGTATATTTTGTAGTTATAATAGAGACGGATTTCAATTTGTTCGGTAGGCTATATGTACCTGGGCAAAGGTTGTACCTGCGTGGTTTACGACGTCATAGGGTCAGAGGTCAGTCGTCAAACAAACTAACACAGCTCTATAGCGCATAATAAGATGACAAACTGGCCAAACCGTATCGATATTTCAGTACACGAAGAAGTCCATATTGAATGATGTGTGCGTTTGTGGTAATGATGTCCTGTAAGCTGTGTGTATAGTATCTAACGGGGATGATTAAAGTGGGGGGGTGGGGTGATCCACAATTCTATAATCAGTCGGAGAATTTTGGCAAAAAGGTATATGGTTGCACAACCTTACTTTAATACCTTATTAAAGACCCAATGTATACATTAAATGTGCCTCAGAATGCACTATTTGATCTCTTAAGTTTTTCTTCTGGGAAGTGGATCCGTCTACGCCTTTTCCACAAATTATCAGGCCTCTATCCAAGTCGGTGAAGGAAAAATTTGGAATGTGCCTTCTTCCTACCCCAACCACCCTGTGCACCACACTAATATGAAAATGTGTAAGAACATTGTTCCCACTCCTCCTCCTTCTCCTTCTCATCATTTTCATTCTTATTCTTATTCTTGAGAAAGGATGGATTTTGCCAAAGCCAAAACACGCCGTAAGAAAGAAGGTGAGCTCCTGTCAAAGATTTCTACTTTAGAACAGGATTTATATATTTCCGACACCGCTGTTATTCGCTCACGATTAAAGGAAGCCTAAAATGAGCTACTAGGATTTTATAATTATTTAAGCCTCAGGGGACAATCGTTAGGTCTAAGGCTAGATCGGTTGGGGGGGGGGGAGAGAAAAATATTAAGTATTTTTTAGGCAGTAACAGGTAGTTACATCAATGGTATTTTGTCGAAGGAGCAGTCAAGAGGTATATAATACAACTCTTATTTTAAAAGCTGGAAAGGATCCTACAGGCCTTAACACTTACAGTCCTATCACATTACTGAATACCGATTACAAAAGTGTTGCTTAGACACTTGCGTCACGATTAAAACTCGTTATTCCTTACGTAATCGGGTTTGGGCAAAGCGGTTTCATGAAGGGAAAATCCATTGGCGAAATTGTTATATTTGTTTTAGATCTGAAAAATTATACTTCCGAGAAAAATGTACCAGGTTTTCTTTTTATGGTTGACTTTGAGAAAGCCTCTGACAGAGTGGAGTAGAACTTTAGCCACTTACTCTCACTTTCTTTAATTTCGGCAATAGCGTTAAAAAGTGGTTTCATGTTTTCTATAACAACAGTAATGTTTGTATTTGTAACAATGGTTATACTACAGGCCTCTTTTCAATTAATAGAGGTGTGAGGCAAGGCTGCTCCTTATGCCCTTGCATTCTTATTCTGTGTGCAGAAATTCTAGCTTTAACAATTAATTGTAATAACATTCTAAGGGGAATTTATATTGCTGGAAATGAAACAGGATTGCTTCAATACGCGGATTACACTGTCTTTTACATTGATCATAACTGACATTCTCTTAAGGAAATTCTTCTTGTTCTTAATAACTTCCAGCTCTCGTACGTCTAATCGTGCCGTGCATTTGAGCAAGTCTTATCTGTTTCCGTTGAGTCCTCTTTATCACCGTAGTCCAGTGTTCATTAATGATTTTGGTATTAAACTTACTCAAGGCCCAGTAAATTTCTTAGGCATTGTATTTACTAATAACGGCGACGATCTATTTCGATTGAATTTCATTCCTAAGCTCTCCAGACTTAAAAATTGTTTACGTAATTGGTCTACTAGAGATTTAACCCCAGTGGTAAGGAATACAATTGTCCAAAGCCTCGCGCTTTCTCAGCTTATAGGACTATATTTGTTTTTAATTCATCCAAATCCGCCAAAACGCTTCATTAAAGAAGTTGAACACATCATCTTTGAATATGGCAATCTAGACAAAGTTAAACGTTTATCCGTAATAAATTGTTTAGGTGAGGGGACTTTAAAGGTACCCTCACATTGAATGTTTTGTTAAAAGTCTAAATTGCACCTGGGTCCGCCGTTATACAAATGATATGGATGGACCGTGGAAAGTTTACTTCGATCTCTACTTCCTATCTTTTGGTTAAACACTGTTTTTTCTAATGCAATTGTATATCTGATGTCAAAAACATTCGAAAAGTTTTATGAAACAAATATATGTGAGGCGTGGTGTGACAACACTTATATGCCACCCACGGACTCTTTTGGGAATGAATATATGTGGAATAACTCTTACGCATGAATATGAATGTAGGTTTAAACAATGTTTTGTATGGAGAAGGGAAGAAGGGATTTGTAGGCGAACTCTTCGACGAGAACGGAGCTCCTCTGTCTTGTAAAGCTTTTGCAAATAAATACCAGCTGGGTGCTCTCCCGATTACAACTTATTGGGACTTAATTGATGTCATTCCAATTGAATGGAAGAGGTCTGGTTGTAGTAATGTTAACTTTTCAAATCCATCTTCTGAATTGTTTGAAAGGTGTATTCGTTCTTATTCAGCCTCTCAATTCTGCTACCCACTCTATCTTAAAAGAAACTCTAGGCCGCCTACCACCATTCACAAGTGGCAACATAGTTTTGTTTGACATTACCGAGCACGACTGACGTCGCATTTTTAGTATTCCTTGGGGCACCTTTTCTGAATCCAAGCTTCCATTTTGTCAGTTCAGATTTCTGCACAGGATTTTAGGTACCAATAGACTCTTATTTTCAAAGGGGAAGTCAGAATCTCCACTGTGTTCCTTTTGCAAACTTGACGAAGAGTCAAGTGGGCACCTTTTTTTGGGACTGCTTCGTAACCTGCAAATTTTATCCTTGGTGTCGATATGCGTTTCTTAAATAAGCAATTCTTTTTTCCAAAGATATCGTTTTCATTGAGTGCGAGTTCTTTAATACGCGATTCTAAAATGAAGTCGTATCTAGTCGTTTTATGTTATAGGTTGGCCTAAGGATAAACCCGAACATGGCCTTTCTTCGTTCTCGGCATGAAGAATTGGCGTGATTTAAACTGTGAACTGGAATGAAGCGGTACCGTACCTCCTTTACTTCAAACACATAGTTAGTACAGTAACTACCGGTGCCACCTGTAACACATGTTACTACTGTTCCTGTCCCACAACCGTGCATCAGTAATTACTGCTTTATGTTCGTAACACGGTAACTTGTTTAACAGGTGGCAACAGTAGTTAATGTACTAGCTATGAGCATCGGCTGGTGGCACATGAACTATGTTTTAATTGTGATTTTGATTGCTAGTACAATCGGTTCCAGTACAGCAGGACCTGTTAGTCTTTATGTAACACTGACAGTCTAAATGGAAACTTACAATGGAGAAGCCTCTAGAGAGCATCTTCAGCTATGACTAGTCTAATATGTGGTGTTAAGCTCAGATTCGATGAGGTGAAGATTCGTCCATCATTATCTTGAATAGTGTTAGTGATAAACAAGAGGGCCAACCGCCAGTTAAAGCTTAGACATCAAATAGTTTTGTTAATTTCATGCACCACTTTTCATCTGATAATTGTGAGAATTAAATTACAAAGCAGATCGATTCCATAATTTACATGATTGTTCATCAACTAATGTACAGTGGATAGTCTAACAATGTTTTGGTAGCTAATGCTCCGAAGAAATATAATAATAATGTTAATCACTTACTTACTGGTCAATAACGAAATTAGGTAAACACCACCTGTGCTCTCCTCACGCTAAAAACTGAGGGCGCTATACATCCATGTAACCGCTATTTCCTCAAACCCCAAAACAAATACTAGAACAGCTGTATTTGTATACAAACACATGTAATAATAGTTCATGGTGAAGGTCAACGTTATTTAGTTGTTCATATTCAATGGAGGGGTCTTTGTTGCTGGAATCCCCTTTGAAGTTTTTCTTCGGTCACGAAGAAGCCAGTTCGGCGTTTGGTCCCTTCATGTAGACCAAAACTAGGCTACATTGTGTAATGTTAATAACAAAAACCTCTAACACGCATGTGTCTGCAATATAAAATATTAAATGATGACTAAAACCATCACAACTAAGCTGTCAATCACGAGCCACGCCTGTTTCGGACGTGACAGAGAATTCACAGAGTCATGGACAGTGATTGATCAATTGAACTACATGTTAACGTTACGGTATCCTCGCCTGGTTAGCGAAATTATACGAACATACAGTAATTTGCACCAAAGGCCTCATGTACGATTAATATAACGAATACATGTAGGCCTATAGTCTATCATAGAAAATGTAACTCCATCCGGTCTATTAAAACCTGCTTAGTCGATTTCCTGGCCCTGGTTTATCATCATCCAAAACACGCAATATATGCCATACACGGCCATAGCATATACTAATGCCATACCACAATAATAACGTTATAAATGCCTATATTGCGAGAGCTGAAGTAGTACACATAACGCCGAGTCGTTGCGGATAAATACGATTAACATTTCTTGCTTGCAACATTTTGCAGGATGTTGTTAACTCAAATGCGTTCAAATGTTACCTGTCTTGTTCAATTCGAGAATAACTAACCAACTTAGAGAATGTTAAGTATTGTTTTGAAGAAGAATGCTACTCAAGGAGATTTATTGTATTTACGTGTGCATAATTAACTGTTCGCATCCACAATTCATTGCAAATCTGAGTCTGGATTTTTTCCTGCGTAGCCAACCTGTGATTTTGACATTGCTATGAAGAGTGTATTTTCAGCTGGTATTCACCAGCCAGCCATGTAGATGATGGAGCGGGCTAGTAATCCCAATATTGTAGCGCGCATGCCAACTACAATAATAAACCGTGAAAAAGATTATGAACGTTTGCAAGCAGTTCAATACAAGTGTTCGTGCTGAAGAAAGTCAATACACAAGCACATTTGGGTGAATGAGTGAGTTGACGGAAAACTGAAATGTACAAAGGAAAAATTATGTCTAAATAACAAAGTGAGATAATATACATGCTATGAAAACAAGCAAAAGGTAACATATTCCACAAGAAGGTGACATTCCTGACGACAGATTAACTGTGCTGGTCAAGACGCAAAAGGCTGTGAAAAATAATATAGACAAGGTAAATAAGTACTGACTGTCATTCTTGTGGTTATCCGAAACCGTCCACTTCAATGTCAACGTAGGGAACACATGATATGTTGTTGTATAATTCCAACCTAGACTCCATTCAACCAAAACCTGACCTACACGTACCCTGTATGCGCATCATGCACATATAACGATTTTTAAATATCACGCAATTGGAAGCCCAAGGTAAAGACACATACTGAATGAGTTGTGATGGTAAATATAAATCCCAAACATAGATGTGAAGTACTTGCAATAATAAAGATATCACAATAAACAACATTGTTGACTAAAGCAAAACCCTAACAACCAGGTAACGCGTAAGCCCAAGTATGCATAATTCCCACAAACCGTAAGCAACAATGTAATACTGGAACGTAGCGGAATTGGTATACAGTAATATATAAAATGGGGGATAAAAAGCATTAGGGCACCTCTCAAAATCACAGCGCAAACTGGCCAATATTAACTGTGATTGACAATTTTGTAATCCTAAATAAGCGGTTAAAAAATACAAGTACTCACAGACTATCACACTCAAAGGTTAGAAAATGAGCAAGATTAATGCTAAATGTTCGCATCTAAACCAAGCGATGCTTCTGAATTGAACAAACGAACTGTAACCAAAACAATTTAACAGATCTGAGTGGTCGCAAAGAAAAAGGTAGCGCTATACTAAAAGTAATATAAATATAATTCAAAATCATAAAAACACAACTAACCACTGCATACTTCATCAAAAAGGGGAACAAAAAAAAAGGATTTCACTACAACAAAAAATTAGGAAGTAATAGAACTTATCACTGGTAAGATTGACAAATGTTAGACTCTGTTGATAATGCGTTATAGAGAAAAATTAAAAGGAGGAAAAACATATTGGATTCATTTAATTAACGTTCGTACTTTCTTTGTATGTTATTGACAGCTCATTGCTCTGTCCTGAAGGGTTCTTAATGCTTGGAAATGACTGTGTATCTCAGACAGAATGTGGCTGTTTTCTAACTAATGCCAACTTGGTTATTCCCGTAAGTATCTGGTAGCAAAAATACCATTTAAGGAGATTATATGTGAATGTCATAATTGTTTGAAGCTATTCGATTCAACTGAAATCCCATAGTAAATGATTTGTTAGTTTAGGTTCTTTTCCACATTACATGGAAGTGACAGTGGTTCATTATATTTTTTTTAATTTACCTCATGTATGAAGTAATGGCTTTATACAAGAAAGTTCTGGGTTAAGAAACGTTAAGGGTAGCATATCGCTCATATAAAGCCTTCACTTGGTACAAACACATAGGACGTTATATACAGTTAGCTACATCAATTGCATTTGGGGTGGGGGGGGGGGGGGGCTATGTGTATGTATTCTTATTGCGCAACACTTCTGTAAACGAACATAGACTCTTGGCGACTTTTCTAACCATTTTCGTACCAAAATTTTGGAATATTTTCTCCTTTGTATCTTCAAAAGTTTACTTCTCTTCATCATAATTATAACTGTGACAGTTTACGATGAAGTTATCTTAACTGTATTTGTTTTTGCCTATTTTATCGAATTCTTGGCGATATACACAGTTGAATTGTGTATCCCCAATCTCGTCTAATCACAAGTTTATTACAATTTCCTTGAAATAAGATATTTGTAACTTTACTCAATTACGACCAGTTAATGAAATGAAAACAAAAATACCATAATATTGGCACATGCAACGTATTCTATGCTAGTTATACTACTTCTAAATACGACTAACAGTTATTGTGTAATGTGGAATGTGAGGTTGTCAATAACATCTCGGTTTCAACAATATACGGTATCAAATAGATAACCTTCCGGCAGCTATGAAAACTTGAAGCTACCGCAGCAATAAAAGTGTATGCCCAGTCAGGGAGCTGGAAGCGCATTGGTCCAGTCAGTTGTATAAACAAGGAACAGAACGACGTAAAATCGTGCTTCCATTGTCGATAACAGCTAGCGCCAATTTTTTTTTCATATTACTTGCCTCATTCGATAAATACATACTAACCGGAAATCACCTAGGTAATAAACTGTACAGACACAATTTGAGCAGAACTAAGAGTTTGCAAAATCCAGAACAGTAAAAGAAGTACAAAATGCACTGTTGCTCAAAGTGCAGTTTTAAAACAATGATGCCCTTCATTTGAATCTGAAGTTAAAGAGGTTTATATTTTTGGACATCCTCCGTCAGGATTTAAGCCAGATGCGAACATCCATATCTCATTAGACTAATGACACACTACCAAAATATGCATGTTCATAGCCAAATCATTTTCTTAACTATGGTTAAGAATGGTTAAGTGTATATATGAGCCAGGGGTTATGACGAAATTCCTAAATTTAAGTTCTTTGCATTAGTTTAGTTAAACTTCTATTATTCAATTCCGCCATAAGAATACGTTGGGGTGCTAGTTTGCAATTACTATAACATTATGACGCATATGCTATTCAACTCAAACATGTATCTCTAATTCTAAGCACTGGATTCATGATGTAAACATAAGGGTCGGAAACCATTTGTTCTTATTGTTGCATATTCAAGCATACAATTCCTTTCTTCTTCTTTTTTAACACAGGGAATACTTTCACAGGGTTTAGAGGCAAACACTTTAGCACGCATGACCGTGACAATGACGCTTGCAGTAATTTGAACTGTGCTGAGAGACACCGTAGCGGTTGGTGGCACTCGGATTATTGGTGTTCTACTTGCAAAAATATTCATCATCACTGCATTCGATTTCGTTATAGCAGCAGCTGTCACTCCCTCTGCACCGACGATAACTTAAATGGAAACTACAATAGAGCAGATGCAGAGAGCATCTTCAGCTATTATTATCCTAGTATGTGGTGTAATCTTACATTCTTTGAGATGAAGATTCGTCCATCATCTTGAATTAGACATGTCAACGAGAACCAACAAGGAAAACAGTCATAAAATCAGAGAAACAGCATTAAGCGTAGATAGAAATAAGATGAAAAATATCAGAAAACAAATTATTTTATTTGTTAAATGTTATATATAAAACTAAAAAAAATAACAGATCATTGAGAACATTTCACATGATTGTTAATCAACTCTGTTAAAGGAATAACTTAACAATGTTGTTTTTATCTAATGTTCTGAATGTATTGGTGTATTGAGTTGACAAGCTATGGATTTATGACTACTTACATGCTTTTTGCTCTTGGGAATGATCGATACATCGTATATCACTGTGACACTAAACTAAAAAAAATAGGAACTCAGTTATGCATTATTTACTAGTAAGATTCCCCGACCTGAGTAATTGTGGACAGGTACTGCTCAAACGAGACCACGAAGATAAATAATATCGTAAATTCATTTAAACACTCGCGTCATTTCTTTACTCGTATTTTCTTGGTGTTTATAAACACTGCTGTCAGAACATATGCTGTCAGAAAGAAGTTCCACTAGGATATTTAACACGGAGTGGATTTTAAGACCAAATAACTTTCACTCTCGTTTCTTTAATATTTCCAGCAGAAATAGTAATAGAATCAACGAAAACTTAAACTAAAAGAAAGGAACTTACACCAAGGTTACTCTGATCAAGATTATTACTGGCGAGCATACGTGCAATCCTACAAATATTTTGATGAAGCAACGCTTTCTCACCATGGGTCGCGAAGCGGAACAAGTGCGGGTCGTGAGCCTGGTAGTGGAAGACAATGGTCAAATCACACACAAAAGCATTGTGGCCATTGCACGTACACCAAAATAACAATATGAACCAATACTTCATACACATGTAGGTAATAACACATTACTTGTCTATCAATTAATGTAAAACTATAAAGGTCGTAGGAGATCAAAGGTCAATCATGGTTAAATATATACCGAAAAGTTGTTTGCTAGTTACTCCTTGACTATACGGCTGATGTATTTTAAACTTAGTGGGTATGTGCTAAGGCATTGGTTGTTTCGCCTGCGTGACTATTGACGCCATAAGGACAAAGGTCACAGGTCTACTAACCCATATAGTACTGTGGCCATTATACGTATACCAAAATAAGCGTTTTGCAAACAACTCATGGACCATATTACCGATGGACTGCAGACTTGGTGAGTGTGTGCTTCGAGATGGGTTGTAGTACATGTGTGACTAATGGAGCCGTCATGTAGTAAGAGGACAGAGGTCAAATAACAAACAACACATATTCAATTAAAGTTTAAATGCCAAATATCACGTGATCAAAGGAGGTAAAGGTTACCATTGGCCACATTTTGCACGTAGCAAAATCACGTAGACTGCGTGGTTAACTTATTTCAAGTTTCAAGTTTATGATATTTCTTCGGTGGCTTAAGTTCATTGCTTAACAAACTTGCTACAAATTTATATTCAGTAATAACAAAACTTGTCCCTTTGGTTCAATGTACATTCCAAACCTTAAAAGTGCTCAAAGTGTTTTACCAACGAGGAAGTACTTTATTAAGAGTACATTGTTTGAATGAACGTTTATACCCAAATATGAGGATGAGATTTGCAACTTAATGAATTGCTTTCTTGTGTTGTCTTTACGATGGCGCTCTTGTAGATTTCAAACAACACCACTCTAGAAAGCGAACGGAGAAATCATTAGGTCTTTGCGGTTCCAGAATCAACCTCTTATTCATTGTAGGGGAAATGTGTCAGCGCACCTGACCGAGATAATGACGCATTTGGTAATTTTCATCATAAACATATGACTGCCGGATTGGTGGCACTTCGATTTTCAAGTCGTGGTCATAGCCTCGTATCCTAGACTGAAAGTTATTTGTTATTACTTATATTCAGTTTTCAAATAATTATGAGTTACTTTGGGTATATAGAAAAATGGGAGCTTGGTCATACCAGTTAGGATCATTGCAAACAAGTTATATCTTGCAGGATTTGGAGTTAATTCTGATAAATTTCTTGAAGTTACTTTATACTGAAAACTCATTAAAGTGCAGCATATTAGCCCAAAGAGCTGAACCCTCTTATGTGTAGCTTAAAGAACTTAAACATATAGTTAATGAAGTTTTTAAATATTCCTTATACATGTGGTTACAATGTATCTGTAGAGTCTGAACGACGGCATTTTGAGAATGCTACTCGCTTATCAGCATTCACTTGGAGGAAAGTCTAGGATCATATTTACGATTAAGTTTATCAATTCAATCTCATCTTGAATCATGCCAGGTATCTTCGGATAATTGTACACAGACTGCTATTTTTTCTTCTGATAAACTATTAATATCTATGTCTTACTTAGAAAACAGTTTTGTGATTACAACGGGACATCATTGATTAAATGGTATCATTGGAAATACGATCGAAATAATAGTAAGAAAGTGTTTTCATTTTACCTTGGTGATATTTTTTCTACAGTAGTACTTATTCTCCCACTTCCATGAAATTAACTATGAGACTCTTACCCATTAACTGTTATTTGAACAAACACCAGTATAGGAAACATCTCGAGGTAAAATTCTACTACTGATCTTTTGTTTTGAAAACTTGGGAAAACCTTCACTTTGTTGTGTTGTTTAAAACATGAATAAAGAACTTGTGATATCAACTAAAAAAATAGTAAAATAAATGAGGTTTCTTTATTTCTAGACCGATGTTTAACGTAACATATTCAATATGACGGTCCTTAGTTTGACATTCTGCAAAAAAATAACCAATGGGAACAGGTAGCGAGTCATCTAACTAACGATCATGATGCCAATGTCCAGTACAAATGTGTTTGTCTTCTTTAGTACTGGTTCCTTATTAAAAGAAATCGAGTCAGGCGAGAAGCAAGCCTCCTCGGTGTGCGAGGCAAACAATACTTCTTTGTCCCTATTTCATGAAATAATAGGAAATAATAGTGCGTTGACTTGAAGTTGACTGAACACATCGTTTGATATATAAAGCAAAAATTTAAATAAGGTTAAAAAAATATATCAAGAAAAATTATGTATACATAGGCTGTAAGATGTATATCAGTTTTACTTCTCCATCGTGTTCAGACAATAATGAAACGATTATTAAATACGTGTTTGCTCTGAACGAAGCGCCATTTGATACAAACAAAAATGAAAGGTTCCATTTTTAATAATCTAAGCTCATGTATTTATTTATTGAATATAATAGTGCGGTGACTTTTCTCAGATCTGTTGACAATTGGTAAGACATACGCTTCGCCTGGTACCGTCAATTGCACACATTTGAGATGAAGTAAAAATATCGATTTTTGAAACGTAGGTTCAATGTCAGATTTGTCGTGTCATAAAAGTCTTCAATGATGAATAAATGAAGTTTTTTGCCTTCAGTTGGACAGATACATCATAAAACACTTGTGTAATACTCTCTCTTTGGTAGTTATACAAAGCCAATAAATTTCGCCTTCATAGCCAGTAGTATCCCTGTGGTCGAGTGGTGT